>JAYJMA010094070.1:0-22860 GCA_036873895.1 Parotocinclus cabessadecuia
ATAAAAGTGCTCATAAAACTGCAACCAGGTGAGGAGTACAAAGACAAGTGTGTCTTGTTTACATGATGGTGGGAATGTAATGCTTTGGCCCTGCATGAGTGCTGCCAGCTGTTGGGAACTACAGTTCACTGAGGGTAACCACGAATGAGCATGATCCCGTCCCTTTTGCAACTGATCTGCAGGACAGAATTCCATGGTATAAAAATACACATCCAAGATGACCACTGCATTGCTAAAGAAACTATGGGTAAAGCTCAAGCAAGTCTCAAAAATAAGGTTTATGTGAAATATCTAAAATGTGAATTAAATTTGAACACCTCCGTGAACAAGTGTGCATAAAATATTTACTTGTGTTGTGTTATGTCTTCACAACTAAGAGTTAAGGATTTATAAAATAGCCAAATCCAGCACATGAATTAAGACATGCACATATCAATGTAATTTTAATAAATATATTTAGATTTATTGGGAAAAATAAAAAATGTCATCTGTTCATGAATGAGTAAAACAGATGCACCAGTCAAAATATTGCAGTACACAATAACTGTGATGGCCAAAACCAAATGTCCTAGTTCAACCACGTAATACAAAGTAAAAACATATTACATATATTAAGCAGATGACTTATTTTAGACCAGCATCAGAGATTGTCAGATTTGTAAAATTACATTATAGTCAAAATACTGTGGCCATTTTACATACTTCATGTTGAACTTCTATTTCTGTAGACAATTATGTCAGAGTTACAAAAGTTGCAGCAGTTGCAACCCCACAGTTGTTGTCTTTCATGGACATAAGCACATATCCATCATTTCCCCAATAAGTAGACCACGAGTTCTTCACCAGCCAGTAAGGCTGATCGTTCAGTATCCCATACCCCACTGCCAGAACAGCATGATCCAAGTCATCTATCCCATTCTCTGCATCACAAAAACATTAAATGGGCATCATACTTTGCAGTGGGTGACACACAGATTGAACACAATTCTTAACATTTACTCTAACAACAGCATGTGTAAAATGTGAGATAAAGACTCACTGCAATCAGGTTCATAGTACACTCCATTACTGTAAAAGCTAAAGGAGCGGTGAGCAGCATCAATACTGACTGCAGTAGGGCCATGTTTGAAGAGTGCAATCTTTAGAGCCTCTTGATCACCACTGGTGACATTGGTGTAGCTCTTGACATGGGCAGTCAGAGAAGATGAATTATAGTGACACAAGCCATTCTGAAAAACAACACGGCTGTTTTGTTACACACACACACACACAAACTTATAGCAGTACAAAGACTCACCAGTCTGAATATTAACACTATGGTTGCTAGTATTGCATATCTAGAGCCCTTTTTCTTTTTTAGAGCATTTTTCAGCTGGATAAGACTCAACCACATAGCAAGGGTTTTTGTCTCTGCCAAATTAAAACACTTTCATGGCCTGCCAATTCACCAGATATATCACCAATCATGCATTGATGGCACAAATTCGGACACCAGCTTCAGCAAACTAGGAGTCTGGAGGAGCTACAGGACCAGCTGTGGAGAAATAAGTCACAGAGGCATGTCTAGAAGTCAACGATCACTCACCGAGACTATCTAAAGACTATCTAAACTATCGAGTGCCTTTTTATAAAGCAGTGGGGAAAGCATTCGAGTCCAATTAGACCATACCTGGAATCACTTACATAGCTATCACATTTTTTGTCATTAAGTGTACACCTACACATTGTGATGATCCTTGCAACACATAGAAACCAAGCATAACTGAAATATCAGTTGGAGTATAATGAAGGGAAGGCAGAATACTGTGGTTGCCTGATTAAACTTTTTTCTCATTTCAGGATGGGTAATACAGACCATTCCAATGTAACCTCCATAACTCTCTGATGTAGAGATGCCCCCATGTTTCATGATCCACTCAAAAGCTCTCCACTCTTCTCCTCCATCACAGCCATTGTTCCCAAAGCCCCATGTACAATCAACCAGCATCTGCTGTGACAATGGCACTTGCTCACCCATCTAAGAGATAAAAAGCAAAACAATTAAAAATAAGATTTAGCTTGAAGTATCAAGCCAACTTCATCTAGTCCACCTGGACAACTTGTTTATGACATTAGCAATTTGGAGGTCATTGCCCACATTTTATTAGTGTTCATGGCAGATGGCTATTTAAGATTTAAGATTAATTCGTTTTACTGATGCTCAGGGGACCTTATAGTTTGGGCTTGTTTAAAATATAGTTCATTCTTGTTTAAAATACTTAACTGCAAAAAGACTTTTCTTGTTTTAGTGCATTTCTGGGTATTCTCAGACTGTCTCCAATTCTTGTTTATTAATTGCATTCAGTCATTGTGTTTTATTGATGCAAGTGTGACAGCTATTACGTTCAAGGACTTACTTTTAGAAATAGTGCTCCTTCCAATGCTCCAGTTGAGGCAAAGCTCCAACATGATCCACACACAGCCTGGTCTTTTACAGGGGTCACAGCACCTACAAATTCATATAGTCAGTGCACAAACAAAA
This sequence comes from Parotocinclus cabessadecuia, assembly GCA_036873895.1. Lineage (NCBI taxonomy): Eukaryota > Metazoa > Chordata > Actinopteri > Siluriformes > Loricariidae > Parotocinclus > Parotocinclus cabessadecuia. The sequence goes on from JAYJMA010094070.1 coordinate 2,522, forward strand.
TAACAGCTACACAACCCAATGTTGTACATGCCCATGAAAAGACATTCACAACATTTACATAAAGACATACCATACAGCCTCCAATCAAGGGACTCGGGTGTAGTGGCAGAGCGGATTTCTTTGGGAAAAGGCTGAGCTTTGTTAAGAGTCTTTCCTCCTTTCCCACCTCTCATGATTGCCAGCTCTTCTTCTGAGAGATCAGCCAGATGATTGATGGAAAGTGCGAATGACAGGCCTGCCCTGTTCATGGAGTGAACATACCTAAGAGAGAAGATGGAGTAGGATTACTTAGATATTGGAACGAGAATAATTAAACAGGAGCTGGACATGCTTGGTTCTGGCCCCATTACAGCTGCCCTCCACTTACCTAACATTGTGTACAAAGCTTTGTTCTCTCTTCTCATGCTCTGCTTCATTTGCATAGTTACGGTCAAATTTCACCTTATAGTGCTCAAACAATCGATGGGCCTGTCCCACTGGAGAAGTATGAATCAGGTCTTGAATGGGATTCACTAACAATCTGTGTTCCACTCCTGGTCCAGGGAATGGGCCACATTTCATACCTAATGGGAAACAAATGTAATATTAAAAAGGTAAAATAAACGCATGTAATTTTCAGTAAATATCATTCTTTTATACTTGGGTACCTTTAGGTAGATCAAAGTCTTTGGGATCAGTTTGAGGGCGGAAATCACTGTAGTCAATAAGATATTTATCATAGTGGGAGCCCAGAAGTGAGTTGTAGCCCATCATCTCATAATGCTGCGGTATGGCTGGGGAAGCACCATCTTTGCGGAGTGTCACCCACATACGGTACGTGTTCTTTTTGCGTCCAACTGTAGTTACATTTTTCCACACCTCGCACAAGACACCGGCATAATACTCAATGTGTTCAAACTGACACAAATACAGACATATAAAATAAAGACAGACAGAATTGTCAGTAAGGTGGATGAAAATCAGTAAAAGTTTGAAGATTTGTACAGTCGAATAACTAAATGTACTACTCAGAAAAAATCCAAAACCAAAATGAAATATCCCCTAATTTGTGTGACTAGTTGAGCAGGCCTGTGTTAGGTACCCAAACAAGTCACATTAGTATATATCCATGAATGCTAACAGACTTCTGCTAATAGCATACGTGTAGTAGTCCACACCTGAAATCCCTGCAGGTCTGGCAATGCAATTTGAGGCTGGACTGGATCTTCTTTAGTGCCATTGACCTGGAAGCACTTCATGGCATTGAACTCGATCTCAGTGGTTACGGGTGTGATCTTGTAGCTGATGCCGTGATCTCCTGGATCTCCTAGCTGATAAGTGGAGACTTGGCCTGACAACACAGCAGAGAAGATGTTACAGAGCACTTCCTCAGGGGCCTCTACAGCATCTGAGTGTTTAGATAACGCAAACACGCACCACAGACAAATGTTTGAGGACATCTCTTCTAAATATTGAGCTCTGCTATTTCAGCAACATTCTTTTGTAACATATTCATAATATTAAGCATGCATTTCTGAATTCTACATAGACAAATAGTGGTGGTAACCTTCTGCCCTGTTGTCCTTATACAGAGTTCATAAAGATTTGGTAGCTCTTATTGGGCGCCTTCACACCAAAATGTTTAAGATGTGGTGTGGGATGTGGGAGATCAAACCTCCCACAGACTTCCCCTGAGAACTAATATAAAATATAATTTGTGTACTAGATTGTGGAATTAAGTTAATTGGTTAATGAGGGAAGTTCTTAGATCTTATCAGAGGCCATCGGTAATCATAAAATTCTGAGACTGGTTCTTTAGCACATCAAGGACCATCTCCCTCCAGACTATGACCTTCACCAGTTTGCATATTGCACAAACAGATCCTCAGAGAAGTTAATAGCTGTAGCTCTCCACACTGTGATGAGAACTCTTTGTTGATTACAGCTCATTCGGGATATTCTCATCACCAAAATTAACCGAGTTTGGACGAACAACAGGTTGAAGCATATCCAACTGCCACACACACTCCTAGGATGCTAATGCATGATGTTATTCGCGGGTGAAGGGTTTCCTGAGCAATTTGATCAACTCACTCGCTTCACTGGACTGTCAGTACAAGCAGTTTGTAAACTTCTCAATGTGAACTGGAAACTTCACTGTCCACACAGATGTCACAGCCTCAGGGAGGGACAGTGTAGAAATCACATTAAGGAACGATTAACTAAACTCCACTTTCAGTATGTAAAGTGGACTGCAACCTTGCCAGCAGTACAATTGTAGTATAAGGGAAACTAATGTAGCAACAAAACTGTTGGGTATAATCCTTACAAGGTTATGGCAAATAGGACCATATTAATTCCATGTGCCCTTGATCTCCATAAAGCAGATGTGCATTTCTGTCAGACACACTTCTTAACCACTGCCAAACACTAATACAAGCAATACATGCAGCCCACACTCAGGTCAAAGCACTCGGGGCATTGGGTCATGGAGAGGAAACAAAATATGCAGTCCTTAGAACCTAGATGGGTTGTTCCATATGCGGTTCTGCTAATCACAGATTCAACAGAGTAATGGTAAGAAAACATGGATTTATTTCCTCGTTGTAAGGTTGTGCTGGGTTCTCAGAATGGAGTGCTTGAGAAACTCAGAATCCTGTGATGAACATTTCATGTTTCTCAGATTATTCGACAGAGCCACAAACACGTCCATGGCATGTCCACGCAATCAGGGATTAGTGTACTTTCACAGTGATCTGCGGGGTTGACTGATAAACACCAGTGATGTGACATCTCACCATGAGACAACAAATCAAAGCTTTCAGACCTGTACCCACAAATCTTTTCTAGCATTTCCACACTAATGGCCAAGTAACAGCTACAAACGACGTCAGAACTTGGTTTCATGTCATGTCTTAGGTTACCAAATACGTCTTAAAATATTAACACTAAATAAAGTCAATTATATGTGGTCATAACTCAAAACAGAAATTATAGATCTGGTTCAAACTAGATAGGGACACATATCACAGTCTATATGGACTCAAGTTGGAATGAATGATATATTATGAGCCTTATTAAGCCTATAAGCACATAAGGTCAGCTAAGGACATGCATTTATTCATAATCACGGTGTAAGCGGACTTACGTCTGAAAACTATTATTAACATTTTTTAGACAAGTAAAATATATCCGCGTCGGCAATTTGAAAAAAAAGTCCCAAAGCTATTCTTTGCCATATTAGGTTGAACATAATTAACTAAAAGTGCTTACGCTTTACCGTAATCTCACCATTTATGTGCGGATAGTCTGTCAGACACTAAACCTGGACTAAAGAGGACCAAAACTCACCATGATAATAGTCAATTCGGCTTCTCATCCCCTGTAGATTGTACCAGGCTTCGAATGGCTCCTTGATTTCAGCATAGGGCAGCGAGATCACACCTTCAAACGTGGTATCATGATTTGAATTTTAAAGAATGAACCAACACTGAATCGTAATAAAACAGATGATCTGTGTGTGATACTACCTTTCACATGATACATCGATCCAAAATCAGGAACCGTTTGTTCTGCAACCGGCCAGCCTTCCGACACTGGGAACCCAGAACTCGCTTTTTACACCCATCGCACATTAATCACTAGATTTAGCTCACATAACATACTCTAAAATCAGTCTTACCTGAAGCATAGCCGATAAGCAAAACAATAGACAGAAACAGCCACATAGTGAAGCAATTCACGGCATAAGCGACAGGAAGAAAATAACACAAACCAGATCTAAACTTCAGTGCCACACGCTAAGCTCTTCCCTAGGGTGAAAAAATGCCCCAATCAAAACACACAAAGACGTCGAAATAAAGTCACATGACTCTTTACGACTTTAACTCACATGACTGAAATCAGCTGCTTCATTTCTTTAGGGTTAGAGTGAGCTGCAGTTTTTCTGCACAAGTGCATTACACAGAGTATAAAACTATCAGGTGTGTCACTTTACATAGTGCACTAAAAGTTCATTCAGTGTCCAGCTGTAAACGCGCAATGACATTTTATCTACAGTTTATATCACAGTTTTGTGGAACATAATAGCATACTAACAGTCATATTAGTGATACAGGTGAAGTTATGTAATTCGAGATTTAGTGAAACCCAAGATGAAATGATTTAACATATAAGTAAACATTATTAGATGATGTTAGTGACTTGCACAACTGCAATTCTAATAAAATTGGGACATTGTGTAAAACATAAGTACAAACAGAATATGATGATTTGCAAATCTTTTTTAGCCCATATTCATCTAAATACGCTACAAAGACAATATTTAGGAATTTGATGGCTGCAGAAGTTGGGACGGGGATAAGTTTACCTCACCTTTCCTTTTAATAACACATAATAAGCGTTTTGGGAACTGAGGATTAATTAATAAGTAATTGTTGTAGCTTTGTAGGTGGATTTCTTTCTCCTTCTTGCTTGATGTACAACTTCAGTTGCTCAGCAGTCCAGGGTGTGATATTGTCGTATTTTTGCACTTCTTAATGTAGTAGGAAGTCCTTAGAAGCAGATCCTGATAACTGAAAGATGGAGGGAGTTACTGCACTCTGGTATGGCCCAGTAATGGTGATGATGAAAACCAGTAGAGTGATGCAGAACTGGAGGAACATCTATGTTTGTGGTGTGGGAACTGGTTAACAGAACAACATAACAGAACTCAGAGAGAAAAGAGAAAATGTAGTTACTTATGGGTTAGGAGCAAATAGTCTATTAGTAATCACTGATGTCATGTGCAGTATGAGACTCCAGCAGCACTAACTATAGCACCACAGCTAGAAAGAATAGAATCAGAGGAGAACCAGAAGGTAGCACAGCAAAGACGCAAGTGCCAACCCAAGCCATGCGTTCCACTCTAAGTCTAAGTCACTCTAAAAGTCTGCATAAATGAGAATTAATACATTTTAACCTAGACATAACATTTTGGAGGACTGAATCTCAAACTAAAGTGGGAAGTTTATTCCATAGCTGGGGAACTTGAGAAAGCTTTTCCCCTGCTGTTACTTTTTTAATTCTAGGTACTGAAAGAAGTCCTGCACCCTGTGAAGGAAGTAAACGAGCTGGACTGCAAGATTCTAAGAGAATGAGGAACATATAATGTGGGGCCAGACCGTGTAGAGCTTTGTATGTTACAAGAAGTATTTTATAATCAATGCAACATTTAACTGGTAACCAGTATAGAGACAACAGAACAGGACTGATATGATCAAATTTTCTAGTTCTAGTTAGCACTTGAGCTGCTGCAGTCTGCACTAGTTGAAGTTTATTTAAAGATTTACTAGAACATCCAGTAAGTAAAGCATTACAGTAATCCAACCAAATGATATGCAGGTATTTTGAGCTTTTGAAAAAAATCTCTGGATACAGATTAAATTTTTCAATACATCTGCTTAAAATATTTTGTATGCACTTATTTCTTTCCAAGTAATCAAAAATTAATTTAAACATTTAGGCGTTTTGATAATTAGATCCGTTTTAGGCCTATTCAATTAAAGCTTCAAACTGGAACAGGCATTCATACACCGGACCCGGCATCCATTAATCCTAGTGGGCAGAATCAATGTAATCAAAAAGTGTCCTCCTGAAACTCTTGTTCCTATTTCAAACTATTCCAATAATAATATTGTAATTTATTGATCTATTTTAAACTATTTTTGCAAACAGCTAGTTAGTGAAAGATAGTTAGCTAGATAGTTAAATCACTTGTATATGGAATGGGAAACCACCTTGAAGGAAAGAAAGACTCTTAATGCATGAATACGTGACTGGGAGGTCTGGGGCTTCCAGATTTTCAACGCTACTACTTGGGAATGCAAACTGCTGAGCACATGAACATTCTTGAGAATTCACCATTCATGTCTACAAACTAAATATTTTTCTTGTAGGCTGACTTCTCTAAGTACACTTCTATTCTCATCCCTTCCCATAGCGAGAAAATATGCAACATTGAAGCATTCATTTGCCATCTGGTCCACTCTGAGACGACACTTTGGATGGCACAAAAAATCTCTCTTAGCTCCATTATTCACAAACTGTAAATTCCACCCATTCCTACTAAACATGTTCCATAAGGGAATAGTCAAGATGAAGGATTCATACATAAATTACATTTATATTTATATTACCTTTGATATGATGAGAGATAAGTTGGACCTACCCAAATTATTTTATACAATTTAAGGTACTGCATCAAAAAAACGAGACTAGTTAAGATATATCCCAAGGCGGTTGTGATTGCATGTGATTGCTGCAGTGTGAATCTATGTATTCTTTTTTTTATTATCTATGTATCTGTCTGTCTGTCTTTCTGTCTATCTATCTCATATAGATATAACGTCTGAACTGAGCCGTAACTTATGTCCTATTTTTAGATTTTAATATAACATCATAGCGTCATTTCTCTAATAAACATTGAGATGGGGAATACACCTGCTTCCAATTGTTCAAAATGAGCTTGTGAGCTATTAAGGTTTCTCTCTGTGAAAAGAGAACCTCTGAAGGGTTCCGTTCCTGTTATACCAAATATTGAAGGACACTTCAGCGCGGATTGTGATGGATATTTTGTGAAACACGGAATATAAGTTTAATAATATGTGGCATGACCAAAAAATGTGCCCCAACATTGAACACTTGATTCCCAGTTTTACACACAGGGGATTCAGTTCATTCAGGGTAATTGTGATGACTCTGGAAATGGCCTACAATGGTACAGGAAATTCCACCTTGCGGATGTGGGTATCATTAGATTTATGCGACTGACTTCCTCCACTTGTTCAGAGGTTAATGTTGATCAACTTGCTGTAGTCCAAAGAGCAGTGCATTTTCCATGTTAATACTATATGCATCTTTGGTGTCTGCACAGGAATTTAGATGATTGTCAACATCACTTGTTGAAATCAAGTTAATTGTGCATGATGCACATCTTTATTTTGGAGAGAGGTGAAACTCTCCATGACCAGATGCTGTTGAAAGAGTTTCTATGACATCTGTAAAAGTTGCTTCATCATCATAATAACCTTCTTCTCTATTTTCAGGTTCAGACTCCATTACAGGGCTGACATACTCACATACACATACATACACGCTTTGGAAAAAATTGATGCATTATCTGTTACATTAGCAACAACTTTTCCAGTTCATATGATGACTGGATTCCTTTAAGCTCTGCTCTAACTACTTGATAAGTGGAGTTTATACAGTGAACTGTTACACTGATAAAACTTTTATTATTCACTGTCCAGATGTCAGCAGTGAAGGAAACAAAGTCTGAAGTGTAGCCTTCAATTTAGTACCCATTATGTTGTATTCTCTCTCAATGATTCCTGCAAATGACTTTCCCTGCGGCAGCTTGATACTGCTTTCAGCCTGGATTTTTTCTACGATGCTCTGGAATGATTTAGAGTATATAGTGGAAATTGAAAACATATTAGCCTGTGACAAGCTTATTCAGTTCCGCAGTCCTGTCACTCTGTACTCTATTTCCACCTGTTTAACAGGAGAGTGGCCGTCAGAGGGGCCTGGTGGAATTGGATGTGGTAGCCATAGAGGTCATGTCATTAGAAGGGATCCGGGGGTTTCTCAGGAAGTTTTACATTTCTGTGCCGGCTTGCTGTACGCTTGCTCAGGTTTGAGGTGGAATTTTTAGCTGTCACTAAAAGTTTACTTCCCATGCAGAGAGCACAGTGAACGGTAGTATCTTTGTTACTTGTTATCGAGTCAAACTCAAAGTAATGCCAGTACACTACTTCCATGTAGCTAATGTGTAGCTATGATATTACTATGCAGCCTGCTTGTGGAAAAGTAATACTAATCTAATGACTGTGTTTGCAACTGTAGTACTTTACTCTGTATCTGAAAACTGCATTACTTCTAATGTGTTACTGCCCATCAGTGCTCCTTGGTACTAATTACCAATGTGTTCGTGATTGGAAGTGATAAAACGATGATTAGAAACACCAGTGATATGACCAGATTACTGATTGGCACAAATAAAATCTTAAATATGGCCCTAATTAGGTATTGGAAAGTACATACATATTGCTGGAAGTCATAGCGGTCAAAAAATGACAGAAACTGACAGGAGGAGGAAACAGTGTCAAGATGTATAATGAAATACAGTAACAGTAACACTACTGAAGTAGCAGATGCACTAACAAATTTAGAACTTAGAACATTCAGAACTCTTAGAATATAATTTTTTACGTAGTTTGTAATTAATGACAATGTTTGTTATATTGCTATACCTGTATTGCTCAATATCTTAAAAAAGGGGAGGGGGAAGAAACATGAAGGGTGTGTAGTTTTGACAATCAATACACAGAAGAGGACCATAAAGTTTTTTTTAGGAAGTTATAGTTCCCTGATAAGTAAAAACAATTGCCAAACCTGCATGCGCATTAAAATTCCAAAAATCCGGTTAAATATTATCAACTTCATCAGGAGTTGTTCATGTTTAATCATATTTTGCGTAATTAACTAAGTGCAGTGCATTTAGCTCCCTAAGTAGTGGGAACAGTAAAGTGCAGTTGTGTGCCTTTGGAGTAAATTGTAAACATTATACACTGTAAACACTAATTTCACTTTTATATTATTAATTTTTATATTATTCACTTTTATATTATTGTTTGTCTCGACAAAGTTCTGCTTTCAAAGGTCTGACAGTTTCTTTGAGAACTTTTAACAGGTGATCATCTATGCTTGAAGATACATTAGGCCTTCTGGATCCTTCTGGCAAAATCATCTGCTGTTTCAAAATATTGATCTATTCTCTCTAATCTCTCGCTGATAGTGACAAAGGGATTTGCCAGGGCTTTTACTATCTTGTATATTACAGAATAGCTGCAGTTGGCCTGGTATACTCCAGCTATCTGGTATCTGACAGCAACCCCTAGATAATATTTAGCTTTTTTGGAAAATATTTTTTACCTTACCTTACCTACTGTTTACCTTAGAACAAATGCTTCATATTGTAGATATCTAGCAGTAGAAATCTGCCACTCCTTGTTCTATTTAAGAGATTGTTTTCAGGCTGCATCAGTTATGGCAGATTACCAGCTAATACCATCTTTCAAGACTTGAAAGGTATTTGGATTATTCTGAATAGCCAGATGTGGTGGTTGCATTTCATTTAAAACATATACATGATAATTATGTTCATGAGACTATCATCGTGCAGCAAATGTATTATATCAGATTGGCCAAATTGATATCATTCTGCCTAGAACTAAACTATCCAAGTGACTAACGAACTACTGAAGATGCTTGATTAGTTTATACTACAGTACTAAAGAAAAAAGTCACCACTCTATCATGACATCACCACAATATTAATCATGCATTAATCAAACAACAAAATCAAAGGTCCAAATGTTTTTCCTAATAATAAATGTAATCTTAAAGACCAGTAGCTTGCTGGAATGGTTCTGAATCAGAATAAATAATGCAATGGCTAGTGTGAAAGTGGTATAGTGGGATGAACAATTGTCCAGTAATCACAATGTTCCTAGAGTATTCCAGATGTGATTATAATTATAAATCCACACACACCACTGGGGTTTGGAATGTGTTTATTAAAATTAGTTTTTTTCTTTAAAACGTCACATACAAGGAGCATGGCACACTCAAGGAACATAGCATATCACACACAAACATGTTTACACTTGTACAAACACACAGGTGTCTCTTACATGCACATCAACAATCATCCCAAGATACACTGATCACTCAACCCTTGTGATCCCCTCTCACTCATTTTAATAATCAGACACACATCTATTCCCATTCATCACAACCCTGAGCATGTAGTCAAAGCTCATCATGAGCAGCTGCTTCATCTGCTTTAAGTTTAAACTCATTTTCAGTGATTATCCCATCTTTATTGCGATCCTGGTTGTTATACATATTCTCAATTATGCGTTGAGGATCAAAGCCAGGAGCAAGGCGACCTTTGCCTTCACTCACCTGGAGCAGGATGTAGTTTGAGAACTAGAGAGAGAAGTCATTTAGACGCAACATTAACCAATGCACGTGTGTACACATTACACCTGTACACATACTTACATTAATGCATACATACAGCAATACGAATACATAAGCACACAGTCTTACCTCTGTGTGGTCCACCTGCAAGTCCTTGTTTTTGTCCATTTCAGTGAAGATGTTAGGTGACACATCATTTTTCCATACAAACATATAGCCCTCAGGAAGACCCTCCTCAATATCTATCAACTCGATCTCAAACACCAGCACTGCACTACCAGGGACCTCTCCAGCTACACATAAACAACATTAGTGTACATATGTTATCTAAAGCCATTACTGTGATATACCATTTTTGATTTAACTGTGTAAATAAAATAATCTATTACCTATGAGAGAATTAATATATATTAGAAATTACCTATCAGAGACGAGATCATAGGTACTGTAATGTTACTGATTGCTTTTGTGCTTTCTCTTGGTTCTATCAGGTATGTCAAATACCAGAAGCTTTGTCAATAAGATTAGTGTCTGAACAAGCTTCAGGGATATATAAAGAATACAAACCTGTCATACACAAACTTTTCCTTATATGTGTGATTCTATAATTCAGTGAACAGAATGCTACACTTTTTCCTGAAATTACCAATTCTTTTTCAGTAGTTTAAAAAAGAAACATTTTCTGAAGCTGTCACTGTGGCATATTATCCTGTGGTTAATTAAATTGCAAGCTTTTTTCAGGGTTGTGCTCTTATGGTCATACAGGATAATGAAGTTTGAGGCTTAGAACAAAATATGTTGCTATGGACCTAAACATGTTTTAGGTGCATATTCCAGAAACCTATTGAAATCCTTTAGGCCTCTTAGAATCTATGCAGTTGACTTACTTGCAATGGAGCATCTCAAGATCATTCCTGATTTTTACCATATAATGTCTTTGAATTGCATAATTAGCATAATAATAATTTCACTCACATACTGTACACTATACTTTCAGAATGATATTAAACAGTCCAAAGACATTCGTGTTAGGTCGATTGGTGTTTTAGTAAAGAGAGAGTAAATAGAGAAAGCCTTACCCACTCCTCTTTCTCCATAGCCCAAGTGAGGAGGAACAATGAGTTTGCGTTTCTCCCCAACACACATTTCTAACAGGCCCTGCTCCATTCCTGGAATCACCTGCCCTGCTCCAAGAACAATGTCATATGTCCTCCCATAGGTATATCTACACAGAAACATCACACAGACACAACAAAATTAGTTATGATGTGTTAGTCGCTGAAGCAGGATTCACAATACAGTACAACATACAATATAAATCTGCATAGACAAGAAACATAAATATGGCATTGCCAGACAATAATAAAAAATATATGGCTTTATGGCTCAAAAAGTATGATTGGTAGCAAATTAGTGTACTTACGAGGCATCAATATAAGTTCCATCCATAAGTGACACATTGTAGTGGTATTTTACAAAATCACCACGTTTGGTGGTGTATGTGCAGTTTTCTGGCTTCTCACTGGTAATCTGCACAGTGTCAGATGGATTGTGAAAGTCAACAATGTGAACGTCAAACACTAGAACAGCAGAGCCAGGGATCTTAGTACCTGTGAAAGACAAAAGAAAAAGAAGGAAGAGGAAGGAAGGAGATCTGTGGCTGAATGAATGGAACATAAACTCATTGTCATTTAATGCTCACAAAAAAGAAAATATATAGGTTTCAAAACTTTTAAGCACTTTTAAACTTTTATGCACTCTATCATTATAGACAATGTTGTATTATCCTAGGATGAGCCAAGAAGTAAAATAGCACTCTAGATAATGCAAAGCATACACCAGTGTTAACCAGTGAATACTACTCCTTCTTTGTTGCACATTAGTTTTGACCCGTTTATAAAGGATCAAATTAAACAAACCTGTGCCCTCCTCTCCATATGCAAGGTGTGGTGGGATGGTAATTCTTCTGCGTTCTCCGACACACACACCCTGAAGGCCCTGGTCCATTCCAGCAATCACATAGCCTTTCCCAATATATGTGTCATATGTGTGATTCCTTGAATAGCTGCAATACATTCACATCAACAATAACATGCACTCTAAGCTTACTACACAATACATTTAAAACTTTACAGAATTCATTCAACTGATTTTGTTGAAGTTTTGAAGTTGTGACAGTATGTTAAATGTAAATCAGTAAATGCAATGTATACTGTTTATGTATATGTATATGAATATTTTATTGCAGACAGTATGAACGAATGCAAATGACAGTCTGGTCATTTGCATATCAATTGTTAATGAACTTCCATTGCTGCAATTCAGTCCTGAAGCAATCCAAATAAGTTGGGACATAGGCAATTTAGGGTTTATAATGAAGGTAAAGAAATTTAAAAATTATTTCATTTCAAACAGGTGACTTCAGCAAGCGCACCATTTGCACTATTACATCTGCTACTCCAGATGTGTTTATTAATAACCTACCAGAGTTCACTTTTAATGCATCCATGGAGCCATATCATCTTGTGTAACCGACCTGATCGACCGGTACCAGTTTGCTTATGTAAATAATTATGCTCTAAGCGCTCAAACGTACAGTAGCTCTCAAAAGTACAGTGTGCCTCAGGTCTGTGTTTGACCCACTATTATTTTTTTTCTGTACATGATTCCACTAATCTCAGTTATTCATAAAGTCAAATTTATTTATATAGCACTTTTTACAATGGCGAATTGTCTCAAAACAGCTTTACAATATTATATTATCTTACCCCCAATCTCAAATTGATATTGTCGCCTGTTGGCGACAGTGAAAAGGAAAAACTCCCTGAATATAGAATGACAAAACCTTGGGAGGACCAAGACTCACAAAGGGATCCATCCTGCATAAATATGTATTATTACTTTCCAATGCTACACAGATTACACGCAGCTGTACAGTCAATCCAAATGTCTACCCAGTACTACCCAGTCCGTCTGTAAAAAAACTAGGGGTCACATTTGATCCAGAGCTCTCATTTGATGTGCACATTAGCAGCAAAACTCAAATTGCTTTCTTTCAGTTAGGTTTAATTGAGGATTGAGGTAGCCTAGTGGTTAAGGCATTGGAGTCTAAAGCTACAAATCCCACCTCTACCTAGCTTCCACAGTTGGGTAGTTAAGCCATTGCTTACCATTGCTTGAATTGTAAGACTGTAACAGTTGTAAGTCACTCTGGATAAGGGCAGCTGCTGCATGCCGTAAATGTAAATCTAAATTATGTCCAATTAAGTGCCTTTACTACAGGTGGATTTCAATCTAAATGTAAAAACATTACCATTATACCCACTCAGCGCCTCCACTCTGTACACCCCCCACTCCCAAACAGAAAAACACAGGTACTTTACATTAGCACCGTGTACTAATGACAAGACACTGGCATTTTAATTACATCATATTGTTACACTTACCTGGAGTCAAATCGGGTCCCGTCTAGCAGGGTACCATTGTAGTGGTATCGCATGAAATCTCCCTCTTCACTCTTTCGACTGCAGGACTGTGGAAGACTCTGAACCTCCACTGTGATTTCATCTTTGGGGTTATGAAGGTCTAACAGAACCACATCAAACACCAGAGAAGCCTGGGCAGGAATATCACTTCCTTGAATGAATAAGGGACAAAGAGATGAAGTCACACAACACAACATACAGTAGCCACACAAGCGTGGGGTATTAGTTCCAGATTAGTTTCCACCAAATTGAGAGACAGCCACAGTGACAATAGTGCAGCTAACTGCATCATAATTGCAGGGCACTACTACTACATTATTTACTTTGACATAAGAAGTGCTTGACTTTAACTTGTCTCATTCTAATTCAGTGGTTCGCAATGTTTTTTGTAGATGAGAACATTTTTGAGCCCCCTCCCACTCTCTTATTTTGCTTCTAAACTTCAGTGGAATTTATTTTAAACATTGTGATTCATGCAAGACTGTAGCTTTATACAAAACAAAAATAAATTGACAAATCACCTTTACATTGGAATTATTATCAGTGACATACATTATGTATCTTAAAAATGCCTTATTTATTTTCCCTGTTGTGGCCATGCACTGTCAGCTTCTTGCTGACTACTTTTCTGTTAGACCTCAGTAAAGGTTCAGAGATCTTATTCTAAAATGTCTTAAAAGTATATTTACCATCTCCATGCTCTCCATAGCCAAGGAAAGGGGGCAAGGTGATAGTGCGTCTTTCTCCCACACACATTCCCAGAAGACCCTGATCCATACCAGCAATGAGCCAGCCGATGCCCACGTATGTATCATAGGTCCTCATGCGTGTGTGGCTGAAATTAAGGTAGGGATGTCTTTAAACAAGGTATGGTCCACTTCTCACATGAAATGGCTAATTCGTTAAATAAATACACTTTAGTCTGTGTCTATGTTCAAAGTATGTTATGATCATTCACATTCTGAAAAGCACTGTTTCTATAAAAGGTTCAAACTGATGAAATTACTGCTGCTGCTGATTTTCCTTCTGCAATTTAGCTTAGAGTGATGGGTGGATAATTCTGCCATTATATCCCCGTACTTTTACTTTCAGGGTTAATGGAAATTTATAATCTTCAACCAGGTATACGGTAACAGCAGTCATGATGAAGTACAGATGCAGATATGCTCCAATAAAGATATGAATGATAGGTAGATGCTTTCACATATGTACAGAAAGGTGCAAAATCACAGTAAGGTTTGCTAGGTTTTGGTAATAAACTATGCTGTTGCAAATCTTGCATATAAGCATTACCTGTGGTACCTCTGGTGTGAAGCATTATGTTTTTCTCACCTGGAATCAAACAGTGTCCCATCGAGTAGCGTGCCATTGTAGTGGTAGCGTACAAAGTCAGAAACCTGCACAGTTCGACCACACTTCTCAGGCATGTGATAGGTCTGAATCTGTACTTTGTCCTCAGTGTTCCATAGGTCCAGCAGCAGTACATCAAAGTGAAGTATTGAATCAGGAGGGATGATGTCACCTGGGAGGAGAATCAGAGACTTTTGTCACTGTAAGTTGGACATAGGCTGCTATATTTAAGAAATGTACAGCATCACCGTTTATGTTATACTTTGTGATGAGTTTGTGAACAAGTTTCAGGTTAGCAAAGGTCGATTTTTCAATAGATTGCTGACTGCCAGCGACCCATGGGATATGTCTTGTCAGCTTTACATTAGGATTTTACCAAAATATGTCAAGATTTACTATGTTTACTGTGAACAGGCCAATATCAAAATGCAGTCTGTGGCAGCAGTTGTAGTTTTCAAAATCAGGAAAGGTGTGTAGAATATGGTGTTTTCTTAATTGAGCTAAAGCTTACATATATATGTTTACATGTCCATTGTATTTGTGCATGTTTTTAACATAATTTATTAAATGGAAATGATTAGTAACACAACCGAACAAGAAATGGGATGAATATAAAAGAAATGTACTCATCCATCCAGTAAGAATTCAAGAAATATGCAGATAGTCATAACATTTCCCTACTTTCAGTTAGTAGTTACAAAAAGGGGTATTATTTCATATTAGTACTTGGATAAACTGAATCAGAACTGTTTTTTGTTATTAACCTATTGAAAATTGAAAATTGGATGCACACAGCACAATCATCCACTAAAAGATTACTTTTCTTTCCTATCAAGTAGCAACATGTGGCCAAGACCCAAATTCTTTTACAAAGTCACTCCCTCTGGAGTCCACACCTCAAGATATTGTCTTTTCTCCTCCCCCACTACTGTTAGGTCTACAAAAACACCTCCCCTTTGAACTCGTCCACTATATCCCCCAAAGCCCCCTTATCCATTCACACAGCTTTTACTTCCGAAAGCCAGAGTTTATGGATGTTGCAGCCTTCAATTATTGGTAAACAGCACCAGGAGCCATGTTGATGATGTTATGCTCCAATATAGAGATGAATGACCAAAAAACCGTGTCACATGTGTACAGTATGTTGCAAACAGATAATTGACATTACCATAACCGTCCTTGCCATAGGCAAGCTGAGGAGGTATTTTGATCAGCCGTCTCTCATTTACACACATGCCCAGTAATGCTTTGTCCATCCCTGCAATCAGCTGCTTCCGGCCAACAAACACATTATAAGTGGTGCCACGATCATAACTGCAAATACACAAAACATGCACACACATTGAGGTCAGCAAACTGAACACAAGCTGTTACACTGGGCAAAGTATTCTCTTTGTAGTTTTTGTGGGGGAAAATCAATATTTTTTTATTTAAGAAATGAAATTACTGCAGTTGTAACTTTTACAGTCACTGAGTACTTGGTTTATGGGTTCGTTCATACTTTAAAGTAGCTTAAAATAATCAACATTACTCTTTAATCGACATCCACACTGCATTAATATAATTAATCAGATGCTTACATGTTAACCCTATATATATTTTGCATACGTAGCTGAACCATGCATGGTGCATGCACAAAGTGGCTGGAGAAACAAAACTCTTTCGCCAACCAGGTCACAAAGTATTTGGATAAAAAAATCTTTTACCTGGAATCAAACTTTTTGCCGTCAGGAAACATGCCGTTGTAATGATACCGGACAAAGTCGCCGGTTTTCACGGTTCGGTCGCAGCGCTCGGGGGTAAAAGTCTTCTCTATAACGACGTCGTCTATCGGGACTGGCGGCGCGTTACACGATACAAGCGTCACCATAAAAGCGAGGAAGATCATCCTAACCGTCTGGCGGATCATTTTCTGTCCGCCTTTAAATCAGGTTTGCTACGTATTTTCCCAAATCGTGATCCCAAAACTGGATGCGTGTGAATTACAAACGGGAACGGGGACGTGGACCAGGCACTCGTCGCAGATTTGTAGACGTGGTAAGGCAGGCCGTCCCACGTAGAGAGGGGCTGTACTGATGCGATCCCGAAGCGGATTTGATTCATTTGATTCCCAAATCAAAGCTGCGTTTCAGTACAAGTTTTAACATGCCCGTACATCTCATTCAGCAGACTTACAATCCAATCAGTTGTGATTTGAGGGCCTAGAGGTAGGATTTGAACCCTTTTGGTCCATAGTGCAGTAGACCTAATATATATATTATATTATAAACTTAACACAAACTGTTAAGCCACCTCAATCCAACAAAGTAAAGTAACTGACTCACTGTATCACTGTCACATGTGCAGTTTAAGTAGTTTTTGTTATTATTAATATTGTAGGTCCTGGAGGAACAGTGTTTCGTTTCAAAGTGTACTGTGTATAGGATTGAATAAAACCTGACTGACTTTGAAAAACATTTGATTAATGTATTAAATGAACCCCTGTATAAACTGCTTGACAGCTAATGTAACTATACTTTTACTAGCTACGTTCAAGATGACAGCCTAGATCTTATGCAGTAAACAGTAAGCATTGTGAGCATGAGAGTATGTGACCTACAATGGATTGCCACTCTGTTGTTCCTGCCTTGTGCCCTGTGTCACCATTTAGGCACTCTCCCACGATCCTGAATAAATAAAGTGTATAAAACAACGAATGAATGAGAATTGTCATTAATATAACTACTCTCGTACATCTAACTTAATAATGGTTTGCCACATCCTCTGTTTTTAAACTGATTCCACTGAGTCGTTGAAATGAGTCGTTTAAAACGATTCGCTGGTGGTACACCCATCACAACGAAAGAAGCTCACTCCCCAACTTTCCACAGCCTCTGTATCACTTTACATGGGGGATGAGGGATTTTTTTGACGGAAACGCGTAAACGTCTTACTGCTTCCAACGTGGCATGGGGGAGGTAGGGAAACGGCCACTTATATGGCGGGGGTCGAATTAAGGTATAATTACTAGGGTTCAGGGCTGCCTGCACGGGGTATGCGTATACAATTCCGAGATACACGCACAAACTACAGCACATGGTTTATTTTTTAGTAGCTATGCCATTTATTGGCGTTATTGCCACACAGTTGCCAGCCTGTTAGACACACTGCTTCACTGTCGGATGACAGCAGAGCAATCTGAATTCCTGCACCGAGCGGGGGAAGGGTGCAGGGAACACCGTGAAGACGTGGATAGAGGCTATCATAAGGTTGCCAGATTTAATGATGTTGACCTTTTAAGCGAGGTTCAAAGCATGTAAATTAAATGTAAAGACAGTTAATCAAACTTTTAATTAAATAAACAAATCTTATGTTTAAACAAAAGCACCAGTAATTATATATATAATCTTAATCCACACGTGAGTCAGCTCTTGGACTAAATATTACCAATCTGGCAACAGCAGCCTGGTTCTCTTCTTTCCAGAACTTCTTGAAACTTCGACGCAATCCATAATCCCGCACACCAGGCCTACAATGTCTTCCGTGTGGTACTACGTAACTTTTGTGCTGCTTTGGTTCGGTTTCTCCTCGCCGGTTCTGGGGCAGTATGAGAAGTACAGCTTTCGCAGCTTTCCCCGGCATGAGCTCATGCCTTTAGACTCGGCGTACCGACACGCGCTGGACCAGTACAGTACTGAGAAGTGGCCCGAGACGGTGGAGTATCTTGAAGTGAGTCTCCGTCTGTACCGGCTATTGCGGGACAGCTAAGCTTTCTGCAACCTGAACTGCAGCAATGCGCGCCTGGACCAAGAGGGGCGATTCTCCGACTTCCCCGAGCTGCGCGCTTTCGGGAACGTGATGAAGCGCGCACAGTGTCTGAAACGCTGCAAACAAGGCCTGCCTGCCTTCCGTCAGACTTTACCCAGCCGAGAAACTCTGGACGAGTTCGAGAAACGAGAACCTTACAGATACCTGCAGTTTGCTTACTATAAGGTGAGTTCAGTACAACGCCGATGATGTAACACCTAATCAGCATCAAATACAATACAGGTCTCAAGAGGACTACAAATAACCATGACAAAAAAATCTATGTTAATCCAGGCCTTAATATGTCTTGTACTAACATTGATTATTTAATGGAAATGCAAGGAGATTTATACATGGGGCTTTCCGCATTTAAACTGTGAACCTGGACTCTATAATTGTTAATAAAATAAATTCTGCACTAGAATATGCAATATGTTTAGTGTTTATTAAATTGGCAAATGTAAGGGTTGGTGTGATGCCCATGCATTTAAGTGAAAAGTCAGAGTTTGATTCCTTTAGTTACATTACAGAGATTTAGAGAGAAAAAGATTAATGTACTTAATTATTGATTCTAATCACAGAGCCTATTAATAATCACTGATGACATGTGCAACATGAAACTCCAGCAGCATTAGCTATAGTTGATTAGCTTGAAAGAGGAGAACCAGAAGGTAACACAGCCAAGATGGATCACGTGAGACACCAGTAACCCACCTCTTTAACTGTGAACCTCAGCTCTAACCTCTAACCTAAGTCAGGATCAGGCCAGAGCATGGTAGGGCAAGCCAGCCAGAAATGACCCCAGACTAAAGTAACCTATGCCATGCATCCAAATCTAAACTGAACAGAAATCCTTCTTTAAATAAGAATGTTTTTAGCTGAGACTTAAAAATTCAAAGTGCCTGAATCTCGAATTAGAGTAGGGAGTTTATTCCATAACTGGGGAAAGGGGGACATGTACGAACAAGCTTTTCCCCCTGCCATGGCTTTTTCAATTCTAAGGAGCCTTGCACTCTGTGAACAAAGTAGACGAACTGGATTGTAAGATTGTAAGAGATCACTCAGATAATGTGAGGCCAGATCATGTAGCGCTTTATATGTTACAAGAAGTATTTTATAATCAATGCTGAATTTAACTGGTAACCAGTGTAGAGACGACAGAACACTAGTTGAAGTTTATTTAGAGATTTTCTAGAGCATACAGCAGTAAAACATTTACAGCAATCTGACCTTGAGGTCATAAATGCATGAACCAGTTTCTCAGAATCTATAAACAAGCTATTTTTAAGTTTAGCAAAATTGCAATTGATAGAAAGCAATTTGTGTGATATTGCTAATGTGCACAACAAGGGAGAGATCTGAATCAAATGTAATACCTACGTTTTGTTTTTACTGTTGGACTGGGTATTACTGAACAGCCATCTAGATTTAGGATTTTGATGAAGCCATCCTGTCTTTAACAGTCTTGGGTCCAAGTAAACGGAAATTAAATGGCATCCAATTTTGTACTTCCTTAACACAATTCTCTATTTTACTGAGTGTTTGGTTATCTTTTGGACCAGCTGATATGTACAGCTTTGTATCATCTGCATAGCAGTGAAAACTGACACCATGCTTACGAATAATTGAGCCTAAAGGTAGCAGATACAGGGAGAATAATAGTAGGCCAAGCACAGACCCCTGAGGCACACCGGACTTTACGTTAGAGAG
>JAYJMA010094101.1:0-22848 GCA_036873895.1 Parotocinclus cabessadecuia
AGTGATTGAGTAGTAGTGACATATTCATGGGGGTGAACGGAAGCCTGTCAAACTGGACCAGAGTGCCCCCACATTGACTATTCAGTAGGGAGTATGATCACCCAAGAGTGACAAAACACACTGACAGTGATGGGGCATGGACAGGATCAGATTATCCAGCAGTTCTTGTAAGATCCTCATCGTATTCATCTCCCCCAATCTTTGTGAGCAGTGTATTATTTGTTATTTGTTAGACACTGTAACTGGGTTGGGTAAAAGGGTTGGAACCTTTCCAGGATTTCCAGGACTTTGGAGCTGCATCGCTCCAACTGCACCTGCTGTACCACTGCACAATGGGAACGTCTGTGGAATATGTTTAATCAAAGTGAAATAATAATCAATGGAAATTAAATTACTTTTGTTTGTTTGGCAGGCTCTTACTGGTCGATGAATCCACCTAGTGGTCAAATGGTGTAAAGCATGTTAGCGGCAAAAAGCGTTTTTCCCAGTGGCCTTGCATTCAGAATAATCATTTTAGTCTTGTCTTGTTATTAGTCATTTTTGAACTGTATGTCCTTTATCAGTTTGTTTTGTGAATGCCTATATAAAGAACGTCACTAAAAGTGCATGAGGTTTAACTAGATGTACGTGACCAATCAGTCTGGTACTTGACCTTGACATGACATGAAAACAGCACATAGTTTTCCTAGCATGTCATGCACTAAAGTTAATCGAGTAAGACTGGACACGCTAGTAACCCAGTAAGACTGATGCTGATGCTCATTTCAGAACGTAGAACCCTTGCAGTGAGTGTGACCTGATGACTAATATCCCTTTAAAATCCAGTTTAAAATTTCTCTCTCACTCTCTCTCCCTCTCCCTCTTAGTCTCAGTACTCACTGCCAAAAATAATTCACAAAGAAAGAGTTTTGTCATTCATTTGCTCGTGTGTTTATGGCCATGTGCTCATAGAGTAAAGCCCTGCCATGAGAAGCAAGACCTATGGCCGCAGGACGTTCTGCACATATCACTGAATCGTTAGTGTCCCTCATATCATTACTAGGGGTGACCGACTGTCATCACATCAGCAGTTGTGGCAGTGGATTGAAGAGGCTGCCACATGCATGACCCAAATCCAGCAGGAAAATCTGCAGACCTGTCCAACAAGAAACTAGCCCCACACAAGCCCTCCTTAAAAAAGTTCAAAGATAGAATTTGATAGACTTGATGTCCTGAGCTAAATCTTAGAAAATCTGTGGATAGACTTGACGTGTGCAGTCCGTTTTCCAAATGGAACTGATTTTGAACAATTCAGCAAGGAAGAACAGACAAATACTTCCCAATTTAGATTTGTAAAGCAAGCAGACTAATGGCTGTCATTAAAACTCTACTGAACACTGCTGCTCTGTTTATAAACTTTATTTCTAAAATAAGCGGTTAACTCTTTTCTCCTTACTTGTAAGCCAAAATGAGGTAATAAATTCGAAAAAAAAAAAACGTGAAAATGAGTGGCTATTACAGGCTGTGGTACACTAGAGGGCGTCATCTAGCTTTTCTGTACAAGCTGCTTAGGGAATGCGATGAGAAACGATTTAATAACAGTTTATTATATTTGCATTACACAAAGCAGACACTGGTAATTGAAAATGATGGAAAACGGAAATGATAGAGCATGCTGTGTCATCATCTGTGATGAAGAATTCTGAGTGAAAGTGTGAACTAGATCACAGGTACCAAATGCGAAAACACAATATTGTGCAAAGGTCTTAGGCCACCATTAGCTTAGATATATCATTGTTGCAGCAATGGTATCATGGCCATATATAAATGTTTCTCAGTCTAGAATACACTCAGTAAATGCATTACATTTATATACAGTATTAAAATAACGCTAGAGGCTTCCACCGTTGGCGGAGGGTAGCAGCCAATAAACCACTTTTTCAGTAGTGGAACAGAGTGAAAGGCTTAAGATATATTTAAACACACAAAGAATGAACTAAAGATAGGAAGACTTTAAAGGGTTCGACTGTCTACAATTTGTTATATATGGTCATTATACCATTGCTAAAACAAGAGATTTATTGGTGCTCTAAGACTTTTGCACTGTTCTATACATAAGATGTGCTTTGGTAAGTTGGACCAGATGAGATCATTCTTTGGTCAGACTATGAGGTAGAAGTCCTTCAATGAAGACAGTGGTCTAATATGCTAGCCCAGCTCAGGAAGCCAGATTCAAATCCCAGTGGGTCAGGAATCATGAGAGTGGGATTTGGGATTCAGGTCCCATTCAGGTGACAATTAAGTATGTGTAATGTGTTCTCTGTAGCTACTGTAACCCTGACCAGGAACAGTAGGGTTAAAACGTGAACTAGAAATCCAATAATCAATATAGACAAAGCTATGGATATCAAAACCTGTAAGTGTAGTAGTAAAATTAGTCGAGTATTCATGCGGGATATTTCGAAGTAGGGCTTATGTGATATTATCACAGAAAAGTAGACTTGAAATTGATGCATGTTGGTCGTCAGCGCTTCATTTGCTAGCTGATCACTGTGAAGACATAAGTTGGAGAAATTTCCAGCCTGGCCATGTTTGAGCTTAGGAAGGACATGGGACCATCAGTGTAAGTGATGAGCACGTCGAGGCACCAGCAATGGCAGTGGATAGACACAAGGAGCGTAGTTCGTTCCACTATTCAAATTCATTTTGAAATCTGCTGCCTGCCAGTGAAATTAAGAGGCTGACGGCTGCTAATGCAGGGGCATTTGAAGGCCTGCGGTGCTCTGTCTTCAGCAGGGGAGGCAGGCAAGTAATGGGTGAGGCTGGGGATTGTTAGTCTGTTGCGTTGGACGAACCAGTTTGAGCTTTATATGTTTTCATAGATGTTCAAAGATCTTACATTTTGTTTGTCAGATTTAGCCAGAAACCCTTTAGCATCTTTATGGCAATCCTAAAGATAAGACACCATAGTGTCATCACATGTCATAGACTTAAAGAACTTTTAGGAATATTACAACAGTGCTTTTGAGCATGTTCAAAGCCTACAGAATAGCAATAATGGAATGCTCTTTTTAGAAATGTACTCTATTTATGGGGATGTCTTGGGATAATTTTCTTCTTTGCTGTTGAATGCTTGATGCCTACAGACCCAGAAACAAGAGACATTTTAGAATCAAATTCTTACACATATTTTTATGATTTATAAATGTCATAATCACTCAGCCCCAGTGGTTTGAGGAACATCGGAGACTTGAAGGAAAGAGGAACCCTGCTGAGGTGAAAACGTCACCGGGAAGGGACCAGGACCTGATAGAACTTGTGATCAATCGGAGTGGTTCAGTCACAGCAGAACTGGTTCTCAGTTTTTTCATAGTTCTAAGACCTGTTGGAGAAATTGACCTCTTTCTCACATATTGGCACTCCGGGAACTGGGGATGATTGCAGTTCTTAAGAGTACCATATAAAGGGTTGTTTCTCAGAGCACACTGAGTTACGCAAGTATGCGGTGATAAGTCCAGACGTAAGAATATGACGACACCAGACATGGTGACACAAGCGTATAGTTAGTGGTCCAGATGCAAGTACCTTTTTGAGGCTTAAATATACGTGTACACCAGTGTTTGTATAAACAACAGATCTTCATGCTAAAATTGAAAAAATACAGACCAATGTACTACACGAATTGAGTCGTCCAAGTAATATTGGTGTGGCTTACACCACTTCAGCATTACATTTGTGAATGCAAACCCCCCAAAAGCTGTGGATACGTGGACATCGTTCTCAGAGGGAGCTCCCTGTGAGCAGTTCTTTTAGAATGAGTCCCTTGAAATGTTTGAGGGGAAAGCACCTGATTTTTTAGTGAGGTGAATTTGTTCTGCTTGTTTCAAGCGGTGTGGTGACCTTAAAGTTAGGACCATAGCATAGCCCAATATGGTGCAGCCAGACTTTGCCACTGTCACCCCGTGTCTTATGTTCCTTGAATCCAGGTTCCTGGGTCCTCATTGTTTGACTGTGTTCACCTCATTAGGGAATTCCCTTCCTTTGAGACTCTGGAGTTCCTGACCATGGCTGCTGCCACATACCAATTTCTTTATGAGTGTCAGTTCACCTTTTTCTTGGCTTTATCTATCGAGAGTCCAGATGCACTGAGGGCAGCGATCTTAGTCTCAATGTCTGAGACCTGACAAAAGAAAGATGTTTTGAATTACAAGGTGCAGAATTTGCTTACAATACATACTAAAAAAATCAGGTACACCCACTGTACTGTAAATAGAGCTTTAAATTCCCATTTACATTCATGTGTACAGTCGTCAGTAATTTGTTCCGAAGGCAATTTTGTTTTCTTATAATGAATTATGTCATTTGAATGAATCTGTTCCATACCCCCTGAAAAGCCACACTATTGTACAGGTGCTCGACCATTTACGATGGGTGTACCTTCCAAAAAGTCCATTATAATTTAAATGTATCATGAACTGATGAGTTTAATATAATCTATATTCTATATACTGCTTTATTATATACACTGCTTTATCATAGCAAAGTCTATTAGACAAAAATACTTCTATTAGCCTATAGTTTATAGCTCATTTGAAGCTCACGATGTGTTGAGAAATCTCATGTCATTTAGTGAATAATGGATTGAAACTGCGAAGTAGAAGCAAAACACTTACTAAGTTGGTGAACTCCGGGTGCTAGCATAGCTGCTAAGCTAACTGCAGCCTTGAAGGCTGGCTCTTATAACTAACCTTTTTAGGACCCATGGGGAAATCTAGTTTTGGCTAAAATGAGTCGTACCAATTTAAGCAAGCGAGACCAGTTTGTCTGGTCAAAATGTGTACGAAATGTGTGGGTTCCCAAAATGGTTCTTTACCTGTTACAATAACAACCATAAGTGTTCGGTGCTGTGCTGAGAATGGACAACTGCTCGTACCTGTTTGGATGTCCTATAGTGGTCACTTTACACGCTAGCTGTACAGAGTCGCTAAGTGCCGGTACAGTTTATTCAAATATTTTACCTCACTCTCTGTGCTCTGAACTTTTGCCGCAGCTACTGCAAGCTGTTCTTCCAGTTCAGAGAGTTCAGAGTCAGCAAGAGCGCCAGGGTAGTGGTTCTTAGTACTGCGTTCTATTTGCTTTAGCTTCCTCTCCGTTTCAAAGGACTTCCCTGCTATCAGATACACCTAAAAAAAGAACGTAAAATGTTGCGTAAAATGAGCGTAAATTGCTGTTTCAGGGAAAGCTACAAAACACAGCACGTTCTTTGCCTCTGCTTTCATCTGTAGTTCCTCAATCATTACCAAACCGTATCATTCACCATAATACCCCTAGTGAAGTATCCCTATTTAACCCTAGATATGCCATGACTGTATGTATGCAAAAATATCTGCAGGCTTACATTTTCCTCAAGTTCCCTGTAAGTAGCATCGGCTTGCTTTACGTCTGTGCCCGCTAACTGAGGTCTGTCAATAGAGTTTGAGGGGGCCAACTGGTTCATAGCGTTTTCTGTGGCATTAATGATTCTTAGAATCTCAGTTGTGATGTCGCATAGAGCCGCCGCAGTGGATGTCTGAAAGCCATGCAGAGGGAACAGCAATTAGCTAAGACTTGGGTGTCGTATTTAATTTATAAATGTCATAATCACCCAACCCCAGTGGTTTGAGGAACATTGGAGACTTGAAGGAAAAAGGAACCCTTCTGAGGTGAAGACGTCCCGGTATGGGACCAGGACCTGACAGAACTTGTGATCAATCGTGTGGTTCGTTCACAGCGAAACAGGTTATCAATTTTTTCATAGTTCTTAGACCTGTTGGAAAAAGTGGCCCCTTTCTCACATATTGGCACTCCAGGAACTGGGGACAATTGCGGTTCTTAAGAGTACCATATAAAGGGTCAGAGCACAGGATTGTGGAAATATGGGGCAGATGTAACACAAGCGACCTTTTCTACAACTCTACAACTAAATTAAAACATTCCCAGCAGTGTAGTTCAGCCTGAAGTGTACACTGTACACTGCAACTATTATTAGGACACAAGCAGCATCACAATGCAAGCTTGCGTGTGCAGGCCACGACCACAACGCTGGAATTTAGGATTATGAAAGCCAGTAAATGTATGGTACAGTACATCCACCAGCAACAAAAAGCAAACAGCAGCTTATGTCATGTTTTGTACGCTGGTTTGCTAGTCAAAATGTAAGACTGGCTGCTTTATAGAAAAGACGTGTCTCACTACCTAGACACATTTGCTGTGAAAGTTACAAAGACATTAAAGTGTCATCTAAACGATATGCTCTGGCAAATGTAGTACTAGAAGTGGGAGTGATACATGGGTAAAATGTGACTATTGGGCCCCCGAGTATATATTGAGAACAACTAACTTAAGTCACAAGATTAACACTTGAACTTCAGCAACTCAGATGTGGTTATTTGAAGGTAGTCATTTAGCCCAATAGGTTAGTGAATTACTTTTTGTGCTTCTGTGGGCATCTCATCGCTGGAGGAGCTCAGCGGCGATTCGAGTGCTGCCGGTGCTTGCTCAGTACGCTGAGTGTTTTTTGCAAGAGAACTTTTGGATTGCGAAGGTTTCTTGGGCTCGTCCTCATCAGAGGACAGAGCCTTGTCACTCATCAACTCGTCCAGCTTTTTCTTCAGCCTCTCCTCCTCCAGCTGACCTGCTGATGGCTGGGTCTGCTATAGGAACACAGACTGTTTACATTTACAGTATACTGTATTTACGGCGTTTATCAGATGTGCTGATGAAAGTACTTTCTAATTTTCTCATTGTAACCCAAGCAGTTGCAGTTAAGGGGTATGCTGAGACACCCAACATTGGTTTGTTTGTTTATTTGATTTATTTAAGCATCAGCATCAGCAACACAAAATGCTAACTCCTACCAACATTGGTGGTCTTTTCAATGCTGAGACCATCAACCCTTAAGCCACTACTGTTCCAGCTGTTTACTGCTTTGCATGAGTAAACCCAATACTCTGGACCAGTATCTGCATTTGGCATATTGGGATATGAAAAAGATTTATCCAGTAAAATAACTTGGAACTCAAATCCTACCACGAATGTAGCGCATCCGTATTGTACCTGGTCTGAAGGAATAGTGATCTTCTCCTCCAGTCGACTCAAGAGACTTTCAATGGCAGACATTCTCTTACTCAGTTCATTAATCTGCAGTCAAGCATTAAACGTTAAAGGGAAAAAGAAAGAGAGATAGGTGAAATATAGCATATCTTCAGTCAGGGGCATCCCTGGGAACATTTAAACATGAGGCAAACTAAATATTCAGTGCCTGGAAACTGTACTTAACCAAATGCAGCTTCAAAACACAAATTGAAATCCCCTTGCTCATATCCCACCTCTGGAAAGGCGATGTTTCAGTTGTGTTTTGTTTCATGGCACAAATCCAGGTCTAGGTATCCTGGTGTATGAATTTCTGGCACAGAAAGTTTAGATTGAGGTTTGTACGTTTCATTATGGGTTTCCCCCAGATGCCTCAGATGCCCTCCCCATCAAAGACTAATGAGTCTCAGTGCTATTCAGTGTGGGGGCTAGGTTTGTACTACGTTCAGCACAAACCAGGTGTGGCTTCACATCACACAGTGTGACTTGGTGGGCACAATGGATTTAGTTTGTTAATATGACAAGTTTCACACAAACTTTCACACAGCTTATTTAAATCACCGGACATGTTTGAATTTTCAGTTCTGAGCCCACTTTGAGAGTTCTAACCGAAATGTCCTCTAACTGCAGAATGCATACCGGCGGAGCGCCATGGTTGACGTTTTCCTGGGAAGAAGCGCGGCTACGACGGCGAGATGGAAGCTGATAGACAGGAAACCGGAACCCATCTTCCTCCTCCGAGGTGTCCACATAGTGGGAACGTGGAGGTAGGGAAATCTTCGATAAAGACCGAGCACGCACCATCTTGTGCTCAGGGTACATGGTATCTTCTAAACAGAAAGACAATATTTCTGTCATTATTTATTTTTTGCTATAAACAGCAAAAGGCCAAAAGTTGATCAGCAACACTCCAACTTTTGCTTAAGACTATAAATAAAATGTTCATTACGGATAAACCAGAAAACGACCTGGTCGTGAGAAGCGGTCCAGACTCTTCCTGCGAATGAGACGCTGCTGCTGGTAATGGTACATGTCAGAGCTGTATTCCAAATCGTTCCGGGGCATTCCATGATCGTCATGGATATACTGAGAGGAAACATCATAAAAGAGATCAAATAAATAGTTAGAAATACAGTATAAACAAAATTGCAATCTATAAAAGTACTAATTGAAATGTAATAAAATACCAAATAAAATAAATCTTATTACAGTTAATTAACTAGTTAACAGTTCATTAGTACATCAAAATGTTATTGCAGTTCATTAACAAAGGTACTGCAATATACAATAAAAACATAATTTAAATTAAATCACAGCACAGATTGGCTATTTCTCCCTCAGGCACTGAGAAATGTGAATATACACGATCAGGCCAGTTTGAGAGGTTACCAAGGGGGAGCATTTAACCCTAACCCTAGTCAGGGCTGTACGGGTCCAAAGCCTATCCAGGAATTCACTGGGTACAACCTGGACAGGGTGTTAGTGTGTCTCAGCGTTACACAAGCCTTCACGTTGAAGCCCAGTCCCGGGTTTGAACCTGCTCTTCCAGGAACTGCTGATTAAAGCCCTGTCGCTTACTGTATTTTAACTGTCTATTAATGAATTATATAAGAAAGTGCTCTTGCCTGTACAGACTGTCGCCGGGAATGAACTCCATACTCATCCATATCCAAATCCATGTGGTGGACAGAGAGCAAACGCTTTGTCTTTCTCATCTCAGGAGAGCAAGAGAGAATTTCAACAACCCTCGGAAATTCATGTCTAATTTTCAAAATGCTTTGCTCTAATGACAGAATTTGTACAATAATATGTTGACTGTTATGTAATTCATTAAACACAGATGTTCGTTATTTTAGTAATAAGTAAATAAAGTAGAGGAATTACTTTTGCATAATGCCTTATAGCCAAGAATAAGTCGGTACAACGAGCCATTTTAATACTTGGATTTTCTGCAAGGGGAAGAAAACTAAATTAAGTCTTATACAAATCAGACATGTTTTTTTTTTCTTTAAAAAACTCTCTGTAGCTGGATGAAAGGAACAGATTGTGTTTTGGTATACAGCTTTTTTTGTTCCGTGTAAAATTTTAGCAGTCTATTCAAAGGGAGCCATACAGGGGGATCAGCATGGTCTCATGATGGTGCAGATGTTAAGGTACTGGCTGTGGACCAGAAGGTTCAGGGTTCAAATCCTAGCCAATCTGCCACAGTTGGGTCCTTGAGATAGAGTCTTAACTCACAATTTATTTGTATTTTAAGATTGTATGAACTGTAAGCAAGGGGTGAAAGTAGCTCTAAAGCCTTTCATCATTTTACATTGTTCGCCACCCATTGGTTTTATGTCTATCAAAATAATAATAATAAAACATTTAAAGAATACAAGACTAATAAAGAAACCTAGATTTTTTAAAATGTATATAGTTATTTTTTCTATCAAACTTCTATCCACACTCCAGTCCAGTACGTATATGATACCCTGAACCTGAGTAAGGCGTAAGCATGCCCTTGTCAGGTTGCCAGTAAGGAATGATAACACATATAGTAGATAGTTTCCATCTGTATTACCACTAAGCCAATGTATCAATAACCATACTAACAACCAGACACCATATTAATGGCAAAGCATCTTTTTCTACACTTTCCTTTTGGAGCAGTAAAGTTTTATTCATCCAATTTACACAATTAAAATTATACAGTGTTCATTAAGCATGGTTTTTCTTAAATGGTTCTACTGGGCTTTTTCCAATATGGTCTCAGTAAACATTTAGACACTGCTGGAAATCTGAGCAGTCACAGTTGTCTAAGAAAAATAAGGCTGGCTGTTTCAACTTCTAAAGTTTAAGTTTCCAAGAGTTTACTTTGTCTGAGGAGCAGAGACTAAAGGACCTAATGGGGCTCAAATGATTTCCTTTGCCTAGTGTCTTGCACTGTGTTGGATATCAAATGGAAGATCCTCCCCCCAGTTATTATTTTATATTCACCCACTATATTTATAGTTATGTTTTAGTTCTCAAAGCTGCTTTTTTGTTAATTGAAATAACTACTGCCCTAAGTAGTGAATAGGCTTGATTAGACAGGTCTGGTGGTCCTTAGCAAGATAATTAATGAAGTAACTACTCTGAACTCTGAACACCCCTTTCCTGTACTTCAGCCATTCTGTAGGAGATACTCTCCAGTTTTTATAGTACTGTGTAAAGCCAATGAATCTCTTAGCAGTACACATTTGTTTACTGCTCTGGCCTACTTTTACAGCTAGTCTGAAGTTGCTCTGTATAAGTTTTCTAAATGACTAGATGTAAGTGAGGATAAAATGAAGTGGAGAATAATTTGTGTCAAGGATCTATCATTCATCTATCTATCAGTTGTTCAAGCCAGAACGATTGCATTGTCTATAGTTTTAATCACCAAACATGGCCAAAAACTGTTTACACTTGGAGGAAACTCATGAATCATGAGCTCATTGCACCAACAGCTCTGATTACCAGGCACAGTCTTTGACTCTTCCAGTAATCCAGAGCCTTAACGACTGAACCGTCACTTTTCAAAAAGTCTTCTTTTGTCCAGCCGTCTTAACTCTGCTGGTATCATACCAATTCACATCTCTGAACTATGAGTTTTAAGGGTAGTGTCAGATCTGAAAACCCTCTGGATTAGACTTCCCTTGGATTTCTGTTTTGGTAACTCGGTCAAAAAGAGATTTACAGAAATGGTTCACCTGTTTGTAGCGTTGGGCTTCCACTGCATCCATGTGGTCATCGTCATGGCCATTGTACACGTCTAAAATTAAAGTAACCAAAATAAAATGAATCTCATATAAATTGTATTTTAAAATATAGTTATTGATTTTGACTTGTTAGATGGACAATTGCTTCAAATTGTTTGCATGTGTTCACCAACTCACTGCGCACATCAGGCATGCTTTGCGTGTCGTCGTCACGGTGACCTGGACAAACAAAGAGGAATAATGTGAATGCTAATCCTGCTGGGTTCTGGGAAATGACACAGGCTGGTAGACCCCCTACATTATCTTTGATAACAGGGTTGAACCAGCTGGTGGAATTATTCAGCTCCATGACATTGCTGATATGGACAGTATATGCTCTATGTATATATATTTATAATGTTTTTTTTTATAAACAGTAGGATTTTTGCTATGGTATACAGAAGAGCGAGCCAATCACAGATATGATTCAAACCACTTGAAATCAAGGGCATAATGGAAACCGGATTATTTATAGCTATTAACCAGACTGATAGTCCTTGCAGTAGCTCTGTATTCTAACTATGCCTTCCATTTCTTTATTTAACATGTCTGATCATGGTGGTTGGTCACAAATAACCTAAAAAAAAACAAGAACAGCATGTGATCCACCATTGGTGCAGTAATGTCAATACGACCCTCTGCCTCACTCTCACACAACTCTACATGTGACTGGCCAGTGCTTACAGTCTTGTCAGACAGGCCTTTGTTGTTTTGACTGACAATACACAGCTTGTATTATATTGACTGACTGAATCAGCAAGCAACCCCTCGAACCTAGACCAACTAGTGTGTAACTTTAATTAACAAGCATGTTTTCAGTTACTGGAAGTACTTAATTTCTTTTGGTAATTTGGCTCTTGTCAGATCTTCCAAAACTGATCCCAATTAGACATGATCATATATCACTATGGGACTGTGCTGGCATAGTGGTTAAGGTACTGTGTCAGTGAACCAGAAAGTACAGGGTTCAAATCCCTCTGATAAGCTGCCACTGTTGAATGGTCTTGAGCAAGAACCTTAACCCACAATTGCTTGCATTGCATCTGCTAAATTAATGGTTCTTAACCTTCCCTCCTTGGAGCCTTGGCTCCACCCCGTGGGGTGTGTGGATACCAGGTTGGGAACCGTGGTGCTAAATGATTACATTAAAATCTTGCTTGCAGTAGCTGGTACCATATGTAAAGAATGATATAAATATAATTCAAAGGCAAGGTAATAAAGGCAGTCTGACACTTCAAGCTGCAAACAGCCGTGCTCTGATAGCATTAACGTGTTAAGTGAAGCACGCCTAAACCATGGCTTTGTGATTCTCATTACTGTCAGGTGCCTGCTTTACTATGTGCAGGGCATGCATTCTATACACACTTGCTCATTATATACAGGACAAACCTGCAGACTTACTTTAAGTTTGTTTGTTTGTTTATTTTGACATCTCTCTTGGCATCAGTTGCCACTTAAACCAGTTTACACAAGTTTGTATTAACTCACAAGATTATTTCGAAGCCAGTTAAATATACTGGGATCAGTAAACCTAAACAGTTTTTAGACTAATTAGAGGAAACCTGAGTAGCCTGAGTAAACCCACTAGGACACTGGGAGGACATGCAGACGCCACACAGAAACACCCCACCCTGCCCCACTTAGGGATTCCTTACTGCCCCACGGTGCTACCCCCTGTGCCACTGTACCACCCAATTAGTGTAAGGGTAAGTTCAGAGAACCAAATACAAACAATGAACAAATGAGTGAATATAATTCACAAATCCAGTGTCATCACTTCTTGTTTAAATGGTTAATAAATAATTGGCAAATTAAAAACATAATGCACAACTGTAAATCCAAAGTTATTAGAAAATGTACAGGATTTTCTTTTCTCTCCATAGAGTTCCACTCTAATAGGGCACTATATTTGGTAAAACAACTGATTTTTTGACTGCACTTACCGGACACCCTAAAGCTTATAAGTCTGAATGCAGCGACTTCAATAAAATAAGAAAATAAAGTGGTGATAAACTGCAATAGAAGCAGTCCTGCTTCCCTGTTCCGTTCCCTTGCATTAGGCCATTATGATGGCTTGGCACGTCCATGGAAAAGTATGATAACACAGTTCAGTGATGTGAGAGATTCAGACACATCCTAGGCTATCATAGAGCTTTTTATAGCACCCACCCTCTTCGGTTAATCTCTTGTAGAGTGACCTCATAACCTTGGCGCTGCCAAAACGTTTGAAACGAGAGCGCACGTTGTCATGGAACCAGCCCAAGGTTCCAATTTTCAGGACCCTGTATGAACAAACACAAAGATCTCTTTTTTTACACAGTTGTATGCTTTTCTTTATGTGTTTATACTCAAAACGTTCCCTGTAAAAAATTTCAACGTAGCATGCACTTAGGCACTGGTAACAATGTAGGCACATGCATTTTGAAAGGGAGCGCTTAGGTGCATTAAAAGCCTCTCTTCAGTCTTCTTCACACACGATGGGGTTTTTTGCAAATCTGTTAATGCAACTCTATGTAAGCAATTATGGTGAACTACACAGGAACGGAAAACAGTAGTTGTTACAATCAGTGGCTCACCGGGACATTCGGCATGGGTCGCACACCCAACCGTGCTCCTTCGAGTTGTAGCGGCTGCACGTCTTGCAGATGTACACATTGCAGTCTAGACACTGGCGCCTGCTGTTCACCAGGAACTTAAAAGGCTGCAGGCAGCGAATGCAGTGAGAAGCAGTCAGGTTGGACTGAGAGCCGAGCAGTTCCCGCTTTGTGTCCTCCTTCTCGATCTTTGTCTTCAGCTCCCTGGAAGATCCAGAATCAACAGAACATTACAGGATGGTGGTCAATAAGATGACTGGATAGACCGCATGACCGTGTAAATGATGAAGAATTGATATGAGAGCAGAACATCGGCACTCTGCTGTATTCTGCAGCAATATGGTTCACTAATTTCAAAATGTGGCTTGTATCCGTTTCTTGTTTATTTAAAAGGATTTTATATTAGAAGCATGGCAAAGTGCACATATGATGTAGCCATGAATAGGGAAAAGATTTTCAAATGTCTGTGGTAGCCTTTAATAGACTGACCACAAAAATTCGGGGATATTTCAAAATGTGAGCAGTGTTACTGCTAAGGTGCTGGACTATAGACCCATGGTCCACAAATCTGATCTCTGCCAGGCTGCATCTGTTGGGACCCTAGACCCCTAAACTCGGATAAGAAGACAGTGCCAGTCATATATATAGTCATATATATAACCGGAGTACCCTGACTAAACCCACAAGGACACAGGGAGGACATGCAGACTCCACACAAAAAGGACCCAGGCTGCTCCACTGGAAGATTAAACTTTGATTAGAAGACCGTGCAAGTTGTGAGTCGATTTGGACTCGGTGGAAATCCCAGGGAGTTGCAACCTTTCATTATAGTAAATATAATTATATCATTAAAATGAAACATAGTAAGATTCATGGTAAGAATTCGTGCTAATCATAGACACACTGCACAGTGGTTTGGTCCACTGCCTATCATCACCCGACCACATACATTTTATTTTATACTATTTCAGCTGATAAATTATAAAGTGTTGTACATAATTAAGTTGATTTACATTTGGTGGCATAATTGTCCATAGCTTGTTTTAAAGAAGAATACAGTATTAGAGATTTCTGAAGAATATTTGGTTTGATTTATAATATGTTCTTGTATATTGTAATGTAGCAGCCTCTCAGATTAGACCAGTAAAGCATATTTAATGACTGCATACTGCAGTTTCATACTGAAACCATCTTCAAGTAAGATTCTGTTAGATGAGATCGTTGGATTTAGGAAAAGTCTTTTCATTTATCAGATGCCATCTGCAGACCATTCTTGGTATTACTAGCCCCAGCTAAACATTTCATATAACAATACTTTTGTTAGCACCTTGGCGTCCATCTAAGGAATTTCTCTTGAGAAATTGTTTATTGACCCCAAACACTGAAATGAAACGAATTCTGCTAAGTAATTAAACGTAAATGTACTCCCTGGAGGAGCCAGATTCAACCGAAAACTATGCATTCCTGTTGCTGCCTTAGGAGTGCTGATAATACTTATGCCCTCTCTCACACCCATTTCACACAGCAGGCACTAAACAAGTCTAAACTTAGTTGAGCATGCAGTCTTTTCAAAGGAGAAGTTCTTCACCGCTGATCTTTTTAAAAATAGAACCAAAAAACTGTGTGACCACATAGCTGGAAACTGGCATGTCAAGGAAGTAAACGACTATATCGTTACATTTTGTTTTACATTACATTGCATTAGCTGACGTTTATATCCAAAATGACTTACAAGTGTTAAGGTACTCAAGTAATAAGGACATAAGTATCCAATGTAAAAATTATTCAAGAAATCCAAGAGTAGAAACCAAAATGAGTTTGTTAGGGGTGTTAGGAGAGTATCAATTAACATGTAATGCTCCTTATGGTGGTACTGGACCAGAAGGTCCATGGTTTAAGTCCTGGCACTGCCAAGATGCATTGTTGTGCACTTGAACAAGGTTCTTCACCCTCATTTGCTTTGGACTGTTCATTGTAAGAACCCAATGCTCTGGTCCTCATTAATGTTTTAATTTTTAGTCCAGGTTGAATTAATAAACAAGTGCAAAATCCTTGTCTTTAATATGGGGACACCTCTGGTCTGCTTCATGCACCCCAGGCCTCGGAACCACCTCAGAGACGATTTCAATTGGGACCCTCTGGTGAGGTGTGAACACACCAGCAAACCAACATCTGGAACCGACCAACATCTTTCAAATGGTTCCCATTACCCAGCTGAACCTTATGATCACCTCACTAGGGGTGGTATATGACGAGCACTGCTTCTCAGTACTGAGCCACATTGGTTTGTATCCTGCCCCTGGCTAGTTGAGATCAGTCTGCTACAAAGTTATGATATATTAGCTATCCGGTGCTGCATGAAATTCAGGTGAGATACTGGTAGCATTGGAGGTTCTGTTACAGTTCTGGACGTGCTATTTTCTCCAGTGTATTTCAGTGGTTAAAATCACATAATGCTAAGTGGAAACACAACCTGGATGGGACACCAGTCCATTCTAGAGCACCGCACATAGTAACACATTTTGTTTGAGAAATTTATTGCAGACAAGCCAGCCAATAGATGATGTTTAAGGAAACTTCTATAGAGACAGGGCATACCCATGTATCAAAGTCTTGAATCTAACCTCATCCCTACCTGAACCTACTGTGATTATATAAAAGTCTGAGGTCTTGTATAGTGTAACGTATTAATTACAAATGGTATTGGCTTATTTTCCGGCACATATCGCTATAGGGATCATGTCTGTGGCTGATCGTTTGTATCTGTGGTCCTAGAACAAAGCTCCCAATCAAGCATTAATCCCTGAAACCATTGTGACACCATATCACCAACTGAACTGCACATTCCTATCTGGTTAGATAGCCTGGCAAGGTTTGTGTAGACATCTTTTAGCACACAAGGAAATGTAAAAGCAATACCCAAACAAAGGACTCTTTGTGTCTGAAGGACGGGCACTTCTCACAACCCCTTATTTCCCCAGAGCGGAGCAAGCTGGCCTTGTGACTTTGTCATGATTATAGTAATGGGAATTACTTCACCTTACTGGTGCTTTCACCATCGCATTCCTTGTCATGTTCTATACAAGGCACAAGAGCGACCTGTCTCTGCCCCTGGCTTGCAAACAGCCTTCTGTTGCTAATCCTGGCTTCTCAGCCCGCCAGTACAGTTAAGATAACTTAATACATGCAGGTCAATGTAATGGGTGTTTTGGTAACTCGATCCTAAAATGTATAACTCACCCAAGTCTCTCATCCTCTTTCTTTCTGAGATCAAAGTCTCTCTGGATGACCTCTAATATATGCTTGGCCTCCTCGTCTGTGAGTCTAGAAAGGTCCAGTTTCTTATCCATACTAGGGATGTTCACAGTAGGGTTGGACCTGGATAAACATGAACAAAAATTGCAAAGCATACAGTACTGTGCAAAAATCTTGGGCCACCATTGCACATGTTGTTTTGGCAATTTAATTATGACCATAGATCTCTTTCTCAGTCTCTCTATTAAGATACAAACCGAAAATCTGATAAAACGTAGACCAAAAAAGGATTTTGTGTGACCTCCCTGAAAAAGAGGGTTTTTTTTGGCTTCTCCTTTTTTCAAAAAGGTTATTAATAATAATCAAGGTTGTTCAGACTATAAGGATCTACTTGGCTTCCTGATGCAGCTCCCAGATGCTGCTATTGCTCAGCTGTAAGGGGTGGTTACACTAAGAAAAGAGAAGTATTTTTCTGATAGTAATACTGAAAAAGAAATATATATGGCCATACACCATTGTACCATTGCTAAAACAACAAATCTTATGGTTTCCTAAGACTTTTGTACTGTACATTTCCTAGCCACTGTCACAGGTTTAAGTCTGACCTTAATGATAAACGATAAAAAAAGCATTTGAGATTGCTTCTGTAATGGTGTGATGATTCAGCAAAACTGAGCTATTAAACAATAAAAATCAATTATGGATAAAATATCCATCAAAGGATACACGGAAAGGGACACTTAACGATAATTAATCCTGATTGCACCATTGCTGCTAGCTGTAAATGATTAATCCATGATGCACGTGTTAGGATGAATGATGGCACAATCGGCAAACTGCAGCTGCAAATATGTTAATCATTTAAATCCATATAGTATCGATCTTGGGTTCCTCTTTAAGGCTACTTAAACCAAATAAATCAAGCGACATCAAGCGGCCTCTCAATGCTCTTAAATGAATGCTCCACCCTGTATAACAGCAAGCAAATTAAATCTTAATGTCAGTTTTGCCAGTATATAATCAGTACAAAACCATTAATTAACAGAATAATATTTGTAGGTCTTAAAGAAGACAGAAACAATTAAAGTGGATTTACCCGCCTTGTCCTTGTGGGAAATGATGATCAGCTGACTCCGAAGCTGAAGCGAGAACATTGAGGGCTGAAATACTTTCCTGGGCAAATCACATGCTTCTTTTTTTCAAGCAAAAAGGAGGAGAGAACATCAGCCAGCCTTGAAGCCTCCCATAAATTGAGAGGGTTTTTTTATTTAAAAGAGCTCAAGGAAAGATCATGCCATCAACATCTGCACACAGGCAGCCGTTGTATTGAAGATGGACTGTCTGGTTA
Source organism: Parotocinclus cabessadecuia (assembly GCA_036873895.1). Classification (NCBI taxonomy): domain Eukaryota; kingdom Metazoa; phylum Chordata; class Actinopteri; order Siluriformes; family Loricariidae; genus Parotocinclus; species Parotocinclus cabessadecuia. The sequence goes on from JAYJMA010094101.1 coordinate 18,069, forward strand.
CATTCATGTCATTTAGCAGACGCCCTTATCCAGAGCGACTTACAATTAATACAGGCTTACAATCCATGCAATTGTGGCTTAAGGGCCTTGCTCAGGGACCCAACTGTGGAAGACCTTCTGTCCCTTAGGTCCATAGTCCAGTACGCTAACCACTAGGCCACCACAGTCCATAACTGGCTGTAGACCTGAGGCTACGTTTGTCAACAAAAAGTGTGCACTTTGTTATTGCATATCGATTCATGCTCCGTACTTTTAGTTAATTCAATCATATTGGTTAGTTCTGTGTAGGTTTTGCGTTAGCATTGCTTTCTGGTAGGGTTTGCTAACACTGTAGCCAAGTTAGCCAGATGGCTAGAACAGATGTTTTTTAACAAATGAAAGAGTGGTGACCAGACAATACGCAATATCTCAGGTTCATGCTGTTTGCAGTGACATACAACTCACTATAAATGTAAGAAACCCAGTGTGATTTTTAAAAAAAATACATTTCTCGTACTAACCCAACTTTTTCTGTTAATGCTATACAATTACACAATTTTAGGCTAAATTCTAATGGAGCAAATTTGTTACCGTGTATACTGGACCTTTCTGAGCGAAGTCTGCATGTCCTCTTCGTGTCTCTATGGGTACTTCAGGTTCCTCCGACAGTCTAAAGACATGCATTTTAGGTTAACTGATAAATCTAAGGGCAGCATGGTGGCTCGGTGGGGAGCACCACTGCTTCACAGTATGAAGGCCACTGGTTCAATCCCAGGGTGAAATGGCCTGGGTCCTTTCTGTGTGGAGTTTACATGTCCCCCCTTGTCTGCGTGGGTTTACTCTGGCTTCCTCCCACAGTCCAAAGACATGCGAGTCTCTAAAAGTGGACCTTAATATGTGACTGTGTGCATATTGTGTGTGTGTGTGTGTGTGTGTGTGTGTGTGTGTGTGTGTGTGTGTGTGTGTGTGTGTGCGCGCCCTATGACGGATTGGCACCCGGTCTAGGATTGTTCCTGCCGTTGCGCCCAGAGTTGCAGGGTGGGCACTAGCTGGCTTATAACCCTGTGTGGATTAAGCGGAAGATAATGAATGATTACTCTGAATTGGCATTGACTTCTGTGTGTATACATAACTAGTTCTGATATAACCGTAAGTGTAAACATAACCTTGTGTGGGTCACTGAAATGGCTTACTGAAAGTAAACCTAATAAACAAACAAACCATGTATATCACTCACGAAACTGAATGGATATATCAAAATGAATCCCTTCACGAAATATCCCCTATTTGTTGTGAGCAGTGTTGTCATAATGTCATTGAAATGCACGTGACCTTTTCCAGAAGTCAACTGCATTACATGCGATCTATCTTTAAGCTATTCACTAGTATTCAGTATCACTGAGTCCATGTTAGCAGGTCAGCTAACTAATAATCTTTGGATGTGTGTGGAAACTTAAATAATGTAATTGTCAGTGATTCATAAAATAGAAGACACATCTAAAAATGTATCATAAAACTAGTGGACATGTTGAACAGAGGGGCAACTAGCAATTAGCAAAGAAAATTGCTAGTAAGCTAGCTCCCATTGGTCATTGCTATTGTTAGCTACCTCATGTCTGTGTAGATTAAGTATTTGCTAAAGAGGCAAACTTGGTAAATACCTTACCTAATACGTGGTAAATACATTAACATTCACACTTCCATCATTTAGTACTGTATCTTATTTTTCTTCTTAGCAGGCACATTCTCATGCTAGCATGAATGGCATACAGTTAAAAAACATCATCCAACTACAATTCTTTTAAAAAAACATGCAGGTAGTTAGGAAATGCAATGGACAATGTCAAGGACAACCAAAAACAAGACCCAATTGTGCTCTTTGCTGGCGGGGGCGCATGGCAAGGTGACGGCGAGAACGATTCTATTTACTGTACAGCCATGTACAGGCAGAGTCCAGTGTCTAAAAATGAGCTGCGGATATTTTTACACAGACAGGCCCTTAAATGCGCACTCTGCAGAATCTCAGCCTGCGTTTTCAGGCCACATCTATCACTGGGTCCAAACTGCACCTGTTTCTTTTCCGTCACCATATTCAGTGGCTCAGGAGTTATAAAGCGTCTATTAATATACTGTCTTTCTAAAATGCAGATTCTGTTCTCAGAATGAAAGGACATATATAATACGTTTATGTAGACTGCTCACATGAGGGGATTTTTCATAATGAATATGAAGAGGATCCCACAAGAACTGCTGAATAATCTGATCCTGTCCATGCTCCATCACTGTCAGTGTGTTTTGTCACTCTCGGGTGACCATACACAATACTGAACAGTCAATGTGGGGGCACCCCTATAAACATATCACTTGCTATTCAATCAATATAATTGAGTTTACATCTAATTTGCTTAATCCAATAAAATTTTCTTTGACTTTTCCTTTGCTTTTCTGATGTTCTTGTTTAATGAAATGATTCATTTTTATTTGCTTCATATTCATTTTAAAATTTTTCTGAGCAGGGTATATCAATGATTCTCTAGGGTTGGAGGACTGGTGTTTGTTCTTCAACAGAAGTTCTAATAAAGAGTGTCCTTCACTGAGCTGCAGTGCGGGCTAAGGGCAGGCTGATTCACAACTCTAAAATTAGCTCCAATATGCTGCTCTGATTCTTCTCAGCCAGGGGAAGACCTGCTCTTCTTCAGAGAATCAAGTTTGAACGTTCGATGTCTCAGGTGCAATGTGCAATATTCAGTCTGAATAACTGAATTCTGTCTGAAGAAATAAGAATAAGAAATATCTAGGTTGAATGTTTGTGAAACATAGATACATAGTCTTTTTTTTACTTTTTTTAGGCATTGTCGAATTTGCAAACAAAACTTCACCAAATTGACATTGACAGAACACCTGCTGGACCACCACCCTCCAGCAGGGGGTACTGTAGCACCAGAAATAGCTGTTGTGTGAACTAGATTGCCCAGAAGCTCTGTTGAAAACATGCAGCAGCCAAGAAGCCAGGGAAGGTTCCTTATTGTTACATGAGATGTTGGTAAATGGTATCATTTGTGTTTGAGGAGATCAGGAGAGAAAAGAATGAAATATATGCATGATAATAAAGTCTAAAGAAAAGCCCGAGGAAGAAAGTTAAAGAAAAACAGTTTAACTAACACAGAGAATAAAGAACTCTTAATGATCTTTTAAAGGAAAGGTTTACATTTTGTGTCCTTTGGCAGATTGGAGTAGACCATCTCAGCCTGAGTTTGTTGGTAAATGTTGATTAATTGGATTCTAAATGAGACGCCAATCTGAGTGCAGGTTTTATTTAGTCATTTAGAGAAAGGATTGTTTTGTTTGAATGGATTGTTGATATTATAAAAAAATACAGTTTGTAATTAACGTTACCTCAGACTGGTGAATTAGACTTGGCTGGTCTCAACAACATTGGAACTAACTTTACCCTAAGACCGAGTCCAAATGAGGTCAAGATTGAGTATGTTTGTTTATGGTCCGTACCATACTCAAGGTTCATGGTAGTGTAAAATATACTGCTCTTAAAAATTTCAAAAGGAAATATCCCATGATAAAATATTTCCTGATTTTAATGAGCAGTGTATAACCATTAACAGTACCATGATAAAGAAAAACCACTTGTTTGTTCCACTGTTTCTCAATGCACTCTTCTGGTTGCCCCACAGATGTTGCTTTTCTGTGCCAAAGCGTCCTTCAACATGTCAGAAAGTTGATATCTGTTGTTCGTGCCATGCAGTCTACATATACCATCAGAACGCAAAATCGTATTCCAAGCATGCATTCCCCACATAGGTTGAGAGTTTCACACCATCAGAGAAGCTGCTGAAGTGTTATCAGAAAAAGACCCACTTAGCTCGAACAGAGCTTTGTTGACTCAATGGGTGGAATGAGGACATCTGTTTTGATTTGATATGAAAACAGGGTTATAAAATGCTCAATAATGTTTCAGCTGAATTGTTAGCCAGATGAGCAAGCACTTTTTGTCTGCAAGTTCTACGTGACCTGAACAGAACACACTACCTATCCTTGTGTACTATAGTATTGTAAACTAGAACTATGGTACTTTGGTTTTGAGGCCATAAACAAGCAGTCCCAGTCTTTTTGACTTTTTCTTGACCTCATTCGAACTTTTATTTGGTCTTGTCGCAGTCTCCGTGGCAAGGTGAACTCATTAATTGTTGTTTACACTAGTAAACAGTTTGTGTGAGAGTTATTTGAGGAAGATTGAGATGTTATGTTTTTACATTCGTAATACAAATGGATAAAATGGATGTTGTTGGCTATATTCAGATGACTTTATGTAGTGACATTGAAACTGAATCTTCACTATTATTTGCCTCTAAAAATTACATTGAACAAAAAGAGATATTGCAAATCTGATAATGACAATCAATTTCTGAGACAATTTTGGTCTGCTGTGAAGTCCTACATGACCTCCTTAACATTGGGAAGTCTTGGCCTTGATCCAATATGCCCTCCTGGCCACATTGGGCACAAGGAGCAACCCTAGACGGGGCACCAATCCATTGTAGACCATGCACACATGGTCTTTCACAGATTCATACACTAAGGGCCAATTTTACAGACACCAATCGACCTAAAACGCATGTCTTTGGACTGTGGGAGGAAACCAGAGTAACTGGAGTAAACCCATGCAGACATGGGTTAGACATGCAGACTCTACACAGAAAGGACACAGGCCGCTCAACCCTGGGACTGAACCCAGGGCCTTCATGTATGTCACCTTTCCCTATATATATATCTTGACAACACTATT
>JAYJMA010094111.1:0-22838 GCA_036873895.1 Parotocinclus cabessadecuia
ACACACAAACACACACACACACACACACACACACACACACACACACACACACACACACACACACACACACACAGAGCTAATACTCATGTTCAGCCGAGATTCCTTTTAATGCTAAACAGCTGCATGGCGACCTAAGCGTCTCTGTTTGAAGTGAAAGCCATTTGGGACCGCGTTCCCCATTACACAAGAGGTTCAGTATAAGGCCACATGATGAGGAGATTAGGTTTACGGCTTCTCGGACCGGTCCTCTGTCTCGATCGGACTGAACGAAATGTCCTAAACTGCTTCCTGCAAGATATAAGTCAGAGAAATCAGCCTGGGAACTGTGTCTTCAGGCCGAAATATTTGGAACCACACGTTTCCTGGCACCGAATCCCGGACCCTTGCACATTCCGAGCTGAAGGGCCTGGACCTTCATCAATGTTCTAGCGTTAAAAACCTCCACGTTTCTGCTAGAAACTGTTCAGACCGCTTATTATCTTGGCCAGAGACCACTAGAGCCTCCACACACTGTTCATCAGGATTTGTGAGAACATCCCTTTTTCTGGATGAAAGCTCTAGAGCTTATGTATGACCGATGCACAGACGATACCACATTACTGCTTTATTACATATTACTGCAATCCCACTGGTTAAACGGTTCAATCATTGGGGGAAAGTTCTGGAACCTCAAACTTTTCCAGCTTAAAAAAAAAGATCTAGACCCTTTAAGGCTCACATATTTGCCAGAAGATTCCAGATATTCCACATATATGCTCTTGATTACCATGATGTTTCGCTGTATTCACTTCACGGTGCCTGTACTGTATGGTTCTGAAAACACAAGATTTTTTCCCTTTTAGGTTAATTCCCACCAATGCTCTTTTGGGGAACCAAAGCGTTCTTAGAGAAGCAATAGTAAAACGGCGGGTTCCTGTTCTCTAAAAAGCGCTTTCCTTTCCTGTTTCTCCACTATTAATATATAAAGGAACTGCTAAGAATTGTGGTCTTTCCACAAACTCTTGTGTTTCGAAAATAAATTGTGGGTGTGCGGCTCTACAGTAAACCCAGGCTTTCTGCAATTGTTTAAGGACAGGGACAAGTTCAACGAGTTCCCAGAGAGAAGCCAGAGCAAATATTCCTCGTACAAATGGTGGAAACATGGCCCTAAAAACGGTTTCCAAAACAGTTCTCTGGAGCGAGAACGCCAGCAAACGTCTTCTGTTCTTAATAGTGCTTGAGAACACAAGTATTTTTTTTCCCTACAAACGCCTCTAATCGTTGTAAGTCCCTGGGTTTCGACAGTGAAAACTTTCCTGTGCTTGCAGCAAAGCTCACAGACACTGCACCCCGTCCTCCACCGCCGCCGCCAAAATACCTTTCCACACTTTTACTTCCCACAGAAGGTCAAACTCTAATATGCCTTCTTTCACATGTTGCGTGTTGTGTTCTGTATGTCTGTTCCAGACATGGGCTTCACCGCAACCTTGACGTCCCTGCTCTATATCAAGTTACACAAACCACCCCAGGAGAGCTAAACCACACACACTCGATTGCTGATGGGTTTGGGAAACCGAAGACGCCTCGCCAGCAGGGGGGTGAAGCTTCATTCAGCGGTGACTGAGATTCAAATGGAAATTCTGAGTAATTTTGCAAAGGGAGCCAACTTCCTGCCTCGACAGAGCTTCTCCCCACCGACCAGATTATTTTTTGTGGATTGAGACCTTGCACTTGGATTGAGGAAGATAAGGGGTTGCTCAGCAGCAATCCTCGAGCTAATTCCTCCTAAACGCTCTCTGATAAGACCATGTGCTGTTAGTACACTCGTACGCCCAAGGGTCTTTACAAATACAACTCAATAGCAAGGGACAGACCTAAAGGTTTGGTTACACAATGGACTCTTTTCAGCCAGAGGGAGTGTACAGACTTCTTCATCTAGTCTAGAGTCCAAAATAAGGTGCTGAGCACAGAAACGATTTTGACTGGGGTTCAAAATCACTTGATACTCGATCCAGAAGAACGTGGGTCGCTGTGAGTCTTGGTCTTCACAAGGTTTCTTTCTCATCGAGTTCAGGAGGATTTTCCGTTCCACAACTGAATGGTGCTTCAAGCCAAGACTCAAAAGGCTCTTCAGAAATGAATGCATCCACCGAACATCTGATTGTTCACTCCTCGTAGTGGAAACGTTCACGTTCAGTTATCCAAACGTGCCTCGTTCTGGGAAATGAATATTCGGTTGGTGGAAGACTGCACACACAGTGCTAAAGACTGAACTCCCGAATCTTAAGTTACAACGACAGTGGCGACACTGAAATGACGTACGATTACTTCTGACAGGAAGCAGAAGGCCACACTCTTCCAAATTTGTAGATTATGCCTCGAGAACATAGGTCACTTCCTTTTGACCTGTCTTTGCTCTGCCACGGCGCCGACGGACATCAACAACGAACGACGCAAGTCACAATGTTGATGTCAACAGTGCATTTTCAGTGAACCCTCGACATACCATGACCCCTCGGTTTGGAGTGCCCGTGTCACTCGGGAAGCCTGCCAAAAATTCGGAACCTCATGGCCTTTCGGAGAGGTTTTCTTTCTTTCGTTTTGCTCACCTAGCGTTCCGGAATGAAAGCGTTTCAGCAGCGCGCGGTCGGTCTCTTTAATGTCTGCTGTAACACGGACCATAGACATATCTACGTTTATAATCTGCCGTTTTCTTAGTTAGCTCGACCAAAAAGCCATTGGAAGCTGCCAAGAACCTTGAGAGCTTTGAGAGGTTTCCAGACAGAAACGTAGAATCAGCAAAGCCTCTGCATTTTGTGGTTTCTTTCTGGAATTCCACAGGTATTGGCACACGCTGTTGCATCATCAAGCGAAGCGCATGTGGCCCGACTGAATTAAAAAAAACAAACAGTTCTCCCCGACTTAGCTTGGTTTTACTGTTCTACCCATTAAATACACTTAATACTGAAGATTAAACTTTGCTAACATCAAAAACACGGTTTGAAATGGAGTCTGATTGTGGTTACACACATCAGCAGTTCTTAAACGCTCTTGGCTACAGTAATCTCACAAACATTTTCCAGGCTGCCTGAAGAGAACGGGACCCCTGTTGAGTCTAGGTCCCTTCTCTTAGCATGTCTTTCTCTTCTCTTTTCTTGCCACTGTAACCTCAACTCATTGGGTGGTAAGACCAGAGTAAACAAAAAGTTTTCTCATCTCCTCACCCTGTACCACATGCTCATCCACATGGCCAAAATGGACCAGCTCCGTTTTACCCAATGGCTCGGTTCAGGCCTTGCTCTGTACCTCCTACCCTTCGAGACCCAAGCTCGTATTGGCTGGACCAACAACTCAAGATTAAATTAAGTCAACCATCGCAACTCTCTGTACTGGCACCCAGATGGTGGAATGAACTTCCACTGGCAAGCCGAATGGCCAAGTCTCAAACGTCTGTCTTCAATCAACGACTAAAGACTTACCTCTCATATCTCACAGCCCTCGACATTGGTTCTAATGTTAATGTTAGCAAAGAGCTAGCCAGCCTGCAATGCACTGTGGTCTGACCCAGCAAACACTATGGTTTATTATTCAATTTGAAGCGCTTCTTGATCACCCCTGCTCAAATTATTTTGTTGGATTCAAGAACGGAGAGTAAACGACCAGGGAACAAGTACAAACACAAAGTTTCGGCTTATTTTAATGCTAAGTTATAAAAAAAACATGTCAAACAGAAGGTAAGCTCTCAGATCTGAATTGACTAGTAAACTTTGTTATTTAGAACATTCATAAAAAAACATGTAATTTGACGGATGGTGGCCCAATCTGTTTGTACACAGAGCACATCAAGGACTCTTTGGATGGTTAACCATTCCTATGTAAAGAACGTTCTGGAACACAAACGGTTCCAACGAGTTCCTGAAAAGATGATTTATGGATGATGGACACATATGTAAACAGAACAAAACATGAACCATGTTCAATAACATCTTTATCCTGGGGGTCCGGGGACTATAACTCAAACACTGGGCACGATTCTGTAGTCTGGAGGAGGTGCCAATGAATGGCATGTTGGCATGACATAATTAGTGCTTATTTAGATTAGCCATTAAAATTAAGATCGAATTGCCCAGGAGTCTTTTGCTTTTACATCAAGACGGATTTGACATTGTTTGCTCTTATCCTAACTCCATGGGCACTTCAGTTGTGTCTTAGTAACTCTGTTTCTGTGCTGATCTATTTTAATACACACTTTAGTAAGCTGGTATGCGGTTTGGGACGAAACCCAGCTCAGTGCCACGACGTCAGTCGTCACTTTTTAAACGACACTTTACTGTGCGCCCTCTATGGGCCAGTGGCGCAAGTGCCGCTTCAGATGCAAATAGCTGGTTCTTCTTCAAACAGACTTGAACTAACTCGATTGATTCCCAAATACATTCCGTTCTCCAACCAAACCAGTGGGTTAAAATCTTTAGGGTGGAAAGCCTAATAAGCTTCACAAGAGGTTAATACTATAGAGATAAAGCAAGTTTGTACTCAAAGATTCGTGCACTTTTATGAAACAGCCATAATTTTGAAAGGTGTCGATGTGGAATTTTTGATACGAGTCAGTTATGAACGAGCCAATGCGCTTCATGAACTGGTCATAAAATTCTCCCTGTAAAATGCATGGAATCGGCATTTCTTGGGGTGCAAGCTTACCCTGTTTCCCTGCACACGTTCCGGCCCTTGGGATTGAGTTCTTGGCTGAATGCTGGACAAAAAATGACAAGCAGAAGCAAATCCAAAGCTGCTAAAATGTTCTTTACTTCCATTGTGTAAGCAACTGCAGCAGCAGCATCCTCCTGCAGAAAGACACGAGGAGAGTCACTGGGTCCGTCCGTCCCTCCTCGGGATTTTCGCTTTTTAAACCCAAAAATAACCAGAATCCTTGAAATGTAAAAAAAAAAAAAAGTTAACTAAGAGGGATGAGGGGAAATGGGGACGTTTAACCAAATGCAGCCACAAAGCAAACGAACAAACCCGCTTTTCTTTACTCCACTAGAGGAACTCCTCTCGCTTCTGGAGAGGCGAACTTTTCTGGATTCTTTGCGACATCACTGGAAACGCGAAAAAACTTGCTATTATTCTTAATCCAGGAAAAAATAAGATGGTATCTCCACCGGTGCTTCAGTAGACTCCAGTTTCACCCCACCAACGCATCCAGATAGTTGGGATAAATATCTTTAAATTACTAAAAAATAAAAAAACAACCAACACGCATCTTCAAAAATCCCAAACTCAAACGGTTCCGTTTTATTTTTGAAGAATGAACGAAGTTCCTGGCGGGTTCCTCACTATCTGCTCAGCTTTCAGAACTTGGTTTTGGCCTGAACCACAAGTCAAAAAGACTCCCAGTCCAGTGGGTGTGTATCTTGTACCCAGAACTTCTGTAAGCACTGCCCTCCCTTCACTAGAACACAGAATGATAAACACAAACACAGACTGATTAAAGTAACCCAAGAAATTTGTATCAAACTGAATTAAGGCGATAAGTTGATAAGAATTCTGGACTAACCAAGAAACGGTACGCTATTTTATTCCACATTCTCTTGTTTATTTGCAAACAGAAAGATTCCAACAAAACATAACATTTCCACTGCTGCACAAACGGCGCCCTCTACTGTACATCTCTTAAAACGCGCATAGTTCTAATCCGGTCAACCAAAACCCAAATTCTATACTAAACTAAAACGCATAGAAACAAAACAAATAATGACACCATGTGTCAGAAACATTGGAGAAGCACGTTTACCGATATCGAAACATATTTAAGTGTGATTATCCAGACAACTCAGACAGAATAAAAAAAAACTAAATATGGCTTATAAGCAAAATCACTCCAAATGTGGCTCCCAAACCCTCAACTTCAAATTGATGTTTTCAAACGTTGTTTTCCTACAATTTCAATTTAGTTTAAATAATTTTCTAAACACAGTGTAGCTATAGCAGATTGGATGCCGATCAGTCTGTGGGGCATTCTGGGAAATGCAGTTTACACGAGTATGGCCTCCAGCTTGCTCTATAGCCCTCTGCTGCCCTCTCTGGTCAGGTCTGACTGAATCCTTTTAGAAAACTGTGATTAGTTCTCTTCATAGAAGAAACCAGAACGACCCCTAGTGGCGACAGTTTTTAGATAACAGGGTTATCTACTAAAAATAAGAAATCTTAACAACGACCCCAGCCACCAGACACATGGAGCTTTGATGGGACAGATGAAGATGCCGCAACGCATGTGGAAAACACGGCTAATCCAGATGTCGAGCCAGCATTAAATGAATTGTTCGGGGAACATTAGAGCTAAAGCAGATGTTTCTCCAAATTCCTGCATGGCTCAACAAATGCGAAATGATCTTTCTGTTCAGCTTGACGTCATATATCATAATCTCACATTTTCTTCAGGAAGCCACACTTTTGTTGGCCATGGTGCAGTCAATTTCTACAGCAGGATTGTGGATAAGTTTTGGTCTAGGATTATTCTAACAAATGTCTTTGGTTGAAAAATCCAAACATAAACCTGTCTGTGAGCTAATTCGGTACAGCCTGTCATGCATTTAACTGTTTAAAAAGTTTATTAAAAGGTTTTTATCCTTTCCAACTGGCTGATCTGGAAGACATGTGGAGCGCCGGCACTGACCAACCCGTGAGTCTTTACAGAGGGGTGTGTGAACACAAGCAGGCTCTTATTACACCACGACCAGCCTGGACTAACAGTAGGTGTGTGTATGTGTGTTTGTGTGCGTGCGAACCAGGGGAGCTTGGTGTGTTTTGTGTGTGTGTGTGTTTATTTTTTACCCTGATGTACAGCAGGAGGGTCCTGACCACTCTGGATGGAAAATTCAAAAGGGTTTCAGTCGTGTCACAGCTCGGTCGAGCGGATCACTGCACCAGTGTCAGTGTCGGGAAGCGGGCAACGAGATCCAGCAATGAGATCCGGATCGATTTTGAGCAGACCAGAGAGGCCTACAAGAGCAAAGACACTCTGGAGCTGCTCAGAGCCCTGCTCGTTTTTAAACTCTGCTCTTATGACATACTTGTGGATAGGAATAGAGAGGTGCGTAGTATGTATTTGTTTAATTTCTTTTTTTTAACCTTAAGAAAACACTAGTGGACCCCACGGAAAGGCAGTGGTATCACTGATCTGCATGCCCTTGGCAAGGCTGAATTACACAACTAGATGAACAGAGGGTACTGGAACTCAAACAACAGGGGCTCAGCACTGGGAACCAGTGAGGTTTGCACAGAGGTCCTGGTTTTCCAGGGGCATCGGACTTTCAATCTTGACCTCCGAAGCCAGTAACTGAAAGAACTAGACTTCATGGGTGACAATGCAGACAGAGCTGGGCTCTACCATGCCAGTTAAATGAAACACAGCCCCTAACTAAAAGGAACAAAAAGCGACATTGCCAGCATCCCATTATTTATTGCACTCTATCTGCCTTGATGAATAAATCATAGTCATTTTTTTACGCCTCTATTGGGACACAGTGCCCTTTATAACGTCATCAGGTTCTAGTTTTCAAGGCAGGCTGGCACAGAAGGAACTGGAGTACGGCTGCCGAGGTCGTGTGACTCTGTGGCATAGAATTACAACCAGCCATGGCATGGTGTGAAAACAGAACCACACACCGACCTCATGTGGCCTGAGCTGACATACTGTATTTGCAAAACACAGGAAGGAAGTGTGGACATCTTTTGCACTGGGACCACTGACTGCATGTAAATGGTCCTGCCACTATCGAGCACCTGAACTCTGGCACTTTTGATCAATACATTTAAGTTCACCCTACCATTTATTCCCTCCACAGATAATTGACTTGAGCAAGAAACTGCTGGGTCAGACAGCCTTTGAGACGGTAATGAAACTGACGTTCTATGGCCAGTTTGTGGCAGGAGAGGACCACCGGTCTATCAAAACCCTGATCCGGAAGAACCGGGCCTTCGGAGTGGGCTCGGTGCTCGACTACAGCGTCGAGGAAGATCTCTCCAAAGAAGAGGCGGAGGCCAAAGAAATGGAGTAAGATCTGAACTCTCATAATAGTGTGATGCACACAAAGTGCCAATATGCAGCTTAACGTATGTCCACACAGTCCATCGAGTGTTGCTTAGAACAATTTTAAAACCTCAAAGAGGGGTGCGCTGATCGATCTGAGCTGTTCACGAAGCGAACCCCCTTCCGATCAAGTGGTAATTCGCAGCATATGTGGGAAAGCTCTGATGAGTGAATTATGAACATTCCACCCTTGTTCTTCGGCTGGTTCTTGCCAAGTGGTCTGGCAAAGCAAATGGATAATCTCATTTGGCTGCTAGCTTTTGTGTGGGCATTCGTGTAGCTAACCTGTGGGACAAGACAATCTGGTACGCACAGAGAATTGTATCCAGCTGACGACTGATGCCAGCCTAGTGCCTAGTAGATGCACTCCACTTAAGGCTGGCTGACTCAATAACCGTAAGTGCTCATAATTCAAATTGGTCTACATATGACTGCAGGGATTTGCTTTCTTTTAGCCATGGAAGCTTTAGAATTCAGACAGCATTCCGGTTCATCTCAAAAGGAACAATGCGAGAAGCTGTGGGTTAAGAGTCTCGCTCAAAAACTCACCAGTGACAGCACTGGCAGAGGCACTGGATTTAAACCCTGAACTTTCTGGTGGACAGTTCTTATCCGGAGCTATGTTTTTTTAATGTTTTGTATTTTTATAACTACTTTTAAAAAAAGACAAAAAATGTATGTTATTTTGTTTATTTACGTACAGCTTTTGCAGATTTCTGAACAATATATTATGGTCCACAGCATTATTGCCATTACCACAACATCTTATCATTTCTGGAGCGATTTTTAAAAAATATAAAACTTGTTTACGTCGTAACCGAAGACTAACAAATAAGCATATCAGCTATTACAGAAAATCATATCTGTTGCTCTGATCATAAAGTACCAATAGTTCATACAAATAAATTCAATGTTCACGGTATTTAGACGTATTAAATGTGCATCTTGTACTAGCTCTTGACTTAGCATTAGCCAGTCTGGGACCTGGCATCTTCTGAAATTTGCACCACGTTACTGGCAACACATACTTAATTAAGTAGTTATAGACGAATCAGTGTTCAATTGCACGTTTAAATGTTGTATAAGCTTAGCTGTGGCGTTATAAAACCTTTACTTTAAACTTTATAAACGTTCTATCGCTAGATAGAAGCTGCAGTACCCTTATTAACCAGTAGATGGAAATGATTAACCACGTAGAGACTCCCGCACTGGAGCGCTTATTGGAAACGCTGTTTACAAGTTGGGATCGCTCAGGCTAGCCACTGACTAATAAAAGCAAATTGATGTCCAGCGCGTGCGCGCGCGCTTGAGAGTATTGATATTAGTATTGCATTACGGTCCACTAAGCACGTTACACCGAAGTGAGTGCTCAGCCTTTAGAATTATGAAGAGAGAGTGGAATATGTGGCATCTGAGAATGAGTTGGCATCCGCTATGGAGTGCCCTGGACATCCTGAAAGTGGTTTCATTTACATCAACACTTGGACTGAACTGTAACTCATACTATGACTTAATAAGAAACATGTACAGGACATTAATTGGGGCTGAATGGACACCGATTCTTGTAGACGTCCTAAAACCCCAAAACCCAATGGCAGAAGACTAAGAGAGGAAATCCATAAATATCCATAAATTTGATTCTCACAAACATTTCGTACAAATCAAATCAAATCTTTCTCTTTTTTTTGGCAGATCTTGTGTGTCAGCATCGGAAAAGCACAGCTCTAGTGAGTATGTTAACGTCTGTGAACATTTCTTTCCGTTATAACGCTATAACGCTGGGCTATTCTTCGTTAGTTAGTTTACTCCAACGTATCAGACTTCCCCTTTCTCACAAGGCATTGCTTTTTAGGTTACACGGGAAACCCCCGTCCCCTTTTCCCATTTCATTCAAATGTCTGCATTATTCTTAAACCTCAGTACTTTGACCCGGCCCTCATAGGCTCCCACTAAAGCCCACGTGTCCCTGAGTGTCTGTTTTGGAGCCTGACGTTTGACACAACTTCAGTACGTCTTACAATTCATGTGCAACGTTGTCTGCATTTTTGTCTTAAAACCCGAAATCTTAAAGCCTAACCCTTTTGGCAGGGCTAAACCGAACGCGTTAATTAGATCTTCTTACTCTAACGTGTCGTACAAGGGGCTGATTCTTTCACGTTTTCAAGGTTTGCTCTGATTTCAGTTAGTCTTCGAGAAAAGAAGTTCACGGCTCACAGGAAGTTCGGAGATCGGAGAGACCGGGTCACGAGCGCTCGCACGTATTTCTACGCCGACGAGGGCAAATGTGACCAGCACATGGAAACGTTCATAAAGTGCATCAAAGCATCAGGTGACAGAACGAAGTCTGGGGTCAAATTTAGAGTTGGGGATCAGATACGAGTCTGATGGGATGCATTCACACAGTGGTTGTTATATAATAATGATTAGGAACGTTCGAAATCAGGACAGCGCGCCTTTCCTTTGTCTCGTGCTCTTTCTCACTCATTACACAAAGGTCTTTTTTAAAATCAATCTCAATTAGCTTATCTTCTCCTGGATTTCTTTCCATAACAATGCATCTCTAGAAGCATTGGGGCCACGTCGGCTCTACAGCGCGTACCGTTAAAATGCAAACGAGATGTTCCTGAGGCCTGACCTCAATTTGCCTTCTATTTTAAATCTCTGCTGCACTCAGGAGGAAGTTCTGAAGACGGTTTCTCTGCTGTTAAGATGACTGCTCTGGGACGTCCACAGTTTCTGGTGAGACGCATATCCCAAGATTCTAAGCTTTGGGTTGTATTGGTAAGTCCTGTCTTGGCTCCATCGTCTCCCCTGTGCTCTGCAGCTGCAGTTTTCGGAGGTGTTGGTGAAATGGAAGCGTTTTTTCAGTTTCCTGGCAGCGCAGCAGGGCAAAGACAGCCGAGAGGTGTTAGAGAAGGAACTGGACATCGATCAGCTACAGGTAGAGACGCTCGGGTTACAGGACGCCACGAAGAACAGACTTTCCCACGAAAAGTCTTAGACAGAGCGCGATAACGCGGTCGATCCAATGACGATGGAACCTCAGTAGCTTCTGATCCAAGATCTAAGCCCGATCTAAGAACGGCGGCCTGATATCTAACGAGCACCTCATTGGCATCCGATGGCACGAGATAAAAACAGAGTACTACAGTACTAGGGCATAAAGCTGAGCGTGTTTGAATCTTCTGAGCGCCGCTCAGATACGCAGCGGTGCTCCTTGGTACTACGAGCGACGTCTGCTCTCTCTCCCGCAGGCGTGTTTGACGCGGCTGGGTGCCAAAGGCGACATTCGGGGCTTGTTCGCGACTGAGAAGCTGCGCTCATCAGGGTGAGAATTGCACTCCCGATACTAACCATCTGTTTTTACAGAGTGTTAAAAAGGGTCAGCGAGCAGTCCTCACACATCACATCTACGACTAAAGCAGTCCGGTGGCAAACAGGGCCGCCGACGAGAACGCTCGGTGTGGTTTTGAGCATTTAAATGAAATATTTGAATGTTTTTATGTAAGGTCACGTCGCTGTGGCTCCATAAGTGCCAGCCGTAAGCAAAGCGTCACTTGAAACCTTGACTTTAAACATCTTCACGTCGTCTTTTTCCTCCTAAGCACCATTGACGTGCTGGACTGGAACGGCCTGATCGATGAGAGGACAAAGATATCCGATCTGCTGGTGGTGCCCAACCTGGAGGTATGAGTGGGCGAGACACTGATATCTTAAGTGTGGCAGAAATAAAGGGCATTATTGATTGCGATCGTGCCATCTAATGGGCTCGGCGAAGGGAGAAGTAAACTTCCAACGTCCTCACTGGACGTTTATTCAATCGGAAAACGTCCGATTTACCAGAATTCAGGAATATTACTAAGGGATATTATTGGGTATTTCAATGAATAGCGACTGCGTTTGTTTGCTAAAACGGCTTCTGAATCCTTTAAGAGAAAGCTGAATAGTGTCGAACTCATGACGCACGCGATTGATGCAGAAATGGCTTTTCTATAAAGTTGGACTCTTGCTTAAGCTGAATGCCGTTTCCTCCCTGTTGTTCAGACCGGCCAGTTGGAGCCTCTTCTAAAAAGATTCACCGAGGAAGAGGAAAAGCAGATGAAGAGGATGCTTCAGAGACTCGACGTGCTGGCTAAAGTAAGTCCGGAGATAAAATACTCCGTGTTTTATAGCCACTCCAGGCCTTTTATGTTTCAGGTCAGTAGGTCACGGTCTAGTCGTTCCCAGCAGGAACCCAGTTAGATAACAGTGTGTCGTTTGGGAATTGTGCATCAGGTGAACAAATTGCCGCAGGTTTCAGCCAGGAGGTCGCCGCATCGGAGTGCGCCGTTGTCAGAGGGTCGGCACGAGGTCAGAAATAGCCGCCGCCCACCCGTGCACGGTCGGTCCAGGGCCAGAGTCGATGCGCAGGCATAAAGACGTTAAGAATTTAAGAAAACGGTTAAAAAAAAAATCCCAATCGACGGCTGCAGTGGCCGGCCTGAACCCGAGCTGGATGTGTTAGAAGTGGATGGATGTTTTTTTTGTTTCACTCCCTTTCCAGGCACATTGTTAGCTTTATTTTGGAAGAATGTCTGCCTTCGGGGGGCACAGCGGGTCTAATAGGGCAGCCATCCAACATTCAGATCACGTACTGTACCTTCCAGGCGGGTCGAGCATCAAAAACAGGGGAGGCTGGTCGGGGAACTGACCATGCATCTCAACCTTCCTTGTGTGTGTGTGTGTGTGTAGCACGCAGTGCAGAACGGCGTGAGGCTAATGGTGGACGCAGAGCAGACGTATTTCCAGCCCGCCATCAGCCACCTGACTCTGGAGATGCAGCGCATTTTCAACAGACACAAACCGGTCGTCTTCAACACCTACCAGTGCTACCTGAAGGTCAAACGCTCGTACCGTGTGCGGCCCACGGGCGGCGCTAAACGTAAAACGTGACGCGGCAGCTCTCCTTGTGTGAAACGTACAGGAAGCCTTCGAGAACGTGTGCGTGGACGTCGAGCTGTCGAAGAGAGAAGGCTGGCGTTTGGCGGCGAAGCTGGTCCGGGGGGCGTACATGCACCAGGAAAGGAGCAGGGCGCAGGAGATCGGATACGAAGATCCAATCAACCCCAGCTACGAATCGACAAACGTCATGTACCACAGGTGCGTACCACAGGACTCCTAAAAACGAAACGATGAAGGACGTTTCTCAAGGCAGGCTCGATCTGCGCAGGTGCCTGGATCACCTCCTGGAGGAGATTCAGAGGAACCGGAGAGCCAACGTCATGGTGGCATCGCACAATATAGAGACGGTGAAACACACAATCAGGAGGTAGGAGTGCCGTCTTTCATTCTCAAACGAGACGACGAGTGGAGAAACCCAACGATTTGCGGGGTGGCAAGAGGGTTGGGTTCCTGTCCTGATCATTTAGTTGTTGGTTTGAAGCTTATTTGTGATTTTTAGAAACGCCTCTTCGCTCGAAGGTTCCAGCCTCATTTTTCGGACAAAAATTCAGACTCTGATCACAGGCGCCGTAAATGAAACGCGCAAGGCACAGAATCCAGTCCAGACGAAGAAGAAGACGAGGAGCTGGGGCACAATCGTGGGCAGGCAATGCGTTATAAGAACGCTATTAACGTTAATATATTATTATATTTGGTATGTAAATAGATAGATAAATCAATAGATCAGTCCACGGTCCAATCCGTTAAATGAATAGTTAGGTACAAACATAGGGGTCGGGAAGGAATTGGCTGATTCTGACTTTCGAAACAAATGGGTTTGAAGTCAGTAAGTGAAGTGAGGAGACAGAGCCCAAGAGTCTCGTCTTTGAACGTACTGGTAAAGTTTCAATTAAAATTGGTTCCGCAGCCTAGGAATAGGATCTGAGTCATTCAGTGTTCACGTGTACACACACACACACACACACACACACACACTCAAAATAGAAACTTTGGAACACTCTACGAATAACAGATTCACTCTCTGGCTCACACCCACACGTTTACACTCACTAAAGGATTTGTAACGGGGTAAATAAGAGGCAGGATGTGTACTGGATGATGATCTGACCCCGGACTAGAATAAACACACACACACCCTCACTCGTCCTCTCTCCAATAAGAAATGACTCACCCTCAAGAGCCAAGTAGCTAAGCCCGAGTCTGAGCGATCGGATCCAGCCATTCATCACCGGCGGCAGCTATTAGTTCAAACAATTTCCAAAATAAGGCCGATGATGGATGCGCCCCGGCGAGGCGCTTATAGTGTGTAGGAGCGAACGAGCACGGGCTAATCTTATTAACCGCACGACGCCACTGTTCCTTCAGGGTTCCACTCCATTTACTAGAGTACATGTCACTGACAAAGTCACCGGTGTTTACTCGAACCTGATAAAGGCAGCTCCGGCTCTGACTCCGGCTCCGGGTCCTCTGTCTTACCGCGTGTCTAAAGTGACAGAAAAATGCTCTGCTAATGGAGAAAGCCATTAATATCATATAACTATAAGACACTTTACACTGTCTAACATTTATATTGTCAGTTTTAGGTCCTCGTTTACAAACTGCACGCACTTTGCCGTTGTTACTGTGCAAAAGTCTTAGGCCACTATACTTTATGTCTTTATTCTCCTCATTTTTATGAATATATCTGCATTTTGGGTATTTTTTTTGTATAATGTTACTGCGGCTGAAACAAAGACATTTCCCTTGGGGATAAATAAAGTACTCTCTGTCTACATCTATCTATTCGATCTGTTGTTTTGGAAATGCTCTAATGTTGATGTTTGGAGCAGATCTTCATGCCCGTCTTTGTGTGTCTTTAACAGATCTTAGCCTTTTCACAATGTCCCCACTTCTAAAAAAGTGATTTCTTGGCTGCTGGCATTCTAAGATTCCTGATAAAGCTGATAATAGTAGCCTGGATAATTTTTTTTGCAAATGAAGTCATATGAGTCATAATCTGATCGAACGGCGGCGAATAAAGTATTTAGTTTAAATTAAATTAAAAGGATGAAGCAAAAAAAATAATAAAATCCGGGTGTGTTTCTGTTTCTGCATTTTGCTCTTTGTAGGATGAACGAAATGGGACTGGTCCCGTCTGAAAAAAAGGTTTACTTCGGCCAGCTGCTGGGGATGTGTGACCAGATCAGCTTTCCTTTAGGTAACACACACACACACACACACACACACACACATTTCATTTATTGACGTTCATGCTCACGATTCGATTTGATTCGCGATCCTGCGTTCATGAAAAACACAACTTTTTTTGATGTCTGAATAACAATAAGAACAATAATATAAAATCTAAACCAGGAGATTTAAATACGCGCCCTCTGGTGTTCAAGAAATGCAACTGCATCTGACGGCAATGTTTTTTTTTTGTCTCAGAAGTTTTGTCTGGTCCTTTTCTTACCTTTTTTTTTTTAGGTCAGGCGGGATTCCCCGTCTATAAGTACGTCCCGTACGGGCCTGTGAACGAGGTGATCCCTTACCTGTCGCGCCGAGCTCAGGAGAACCGCGGCGTGATGAAAGGTGCCCAGATGGAGAGGGAACTTCTGTGGAGAGAACTCGTGCGTCGAATTACGAGCGGAGAACTGTTCTCCAGCCCAGGGTTATGAACGTCCCGATGGAAAACGCACTCCCATAAACATGAAGATCTAGAACCCACAACTCCTTCATTTTAACGTCCAGACGGGAACACGGAGCTATCTGTGCTAGCTTTGTTGTTTTTTTTTGCGCACCCTGAGGCTGAAACATGTATATCTGTACTCCTGAATAAATAAATAAAAACCTGCTTATGAAGGTCTATTTGGAACAAAGCCTTGCGTTTTAACAGAAGCAAAAATACGACGCAGGCCTCCAATAAGCAGCCATTGTTTTATGTAATGAATCGACTTTATCGTCTCCTTCGCAGCCTGCTCTGTCGCCCGTGCCAAGGCGTGCTTAGTGGGCACGGCGACTGTGTGGAAATGAGCTTTGTGTATTGGTGAAGGACTTTTAATGAAAGCACTGGTCAAAGTGGGCGAAGGCAATACTTGTAGATCAAGTCTTTGCGAGTTTTCCTCCGGTCCTCCTTTGTCATTGTAATTACTTTCTGCTTCTCTGCAGAGCCTTGTAATAATTAATTGAACGGAGCAATAATAAATTAAAAGCTCGTTTAATGTCAGAATTCTCCCTTCAGCTATTTGAAAGAGGGGCCGATCGGAACCTCGGCTCGAGCGTTTCCGAAATAAATCCCTTTTTCTGGAGCCCAGACTGCAAACAGGGTTCATACGAGGTCACAGAAACAACGTGGGGTTAAAATCAACAACAACAACAACAACAACATAATATAATGTTCAAATAATATAGTTTAAAAAGAATCAATACAACATTATGCAAGTTATAAAATTAAATGTAATAATAAAACAACATTTATATATTTATATACAATATAATGTATAGGAAATAAAATATACCTAATAATATTAATATACTAAAAGTAAATGTATATTGTACAAAAAAAAAATCAAATAAATATAATAATTAAATATTATTAGATGATATTAAATATATATATTTCATAGAATATAATATAAAACATATATAAGAATATATAAAATATTAAATAGTAATATTGAATAGAATACAAATTGAAGCAATAGTATAATAAATATAAAATTAATGCAATAAACGCAAATTCATGAATGACATAATATATTTAAATATCGCTGTATATAATATGTAATATATAATTGTAATATTATACGTATACTGTATATCTAGAAATAATAATAATATGATATTAAATAATGCCGAATAAAAACGAACATAACATTGTAAAACAATATATAATAATGAAACTATAGATGACCAGTATATGTATATATAAATAAAAATAATACTATTTATATATATATATATATATATATAATATGAATTTAAATAACACAAAATAAAAACAATATAAGGAATCTGAAATATATGCAGTATATGTAGATTTAAATAGACCTAATACTATTTATAATAAGAATAATTACAGTAATAATATGAAGAAGACTAAACCTGTTTGAACGCCTTCTATCACCTCAGTATAAAATGTTTCTTGGTGTTTTTGGGCCTCTGCTGAAGCTTAACAGAAGACGATGAAAGCGGACAGCGATCCTGAACTGACGGGTGTTATAAAGATAAGAAAGAGAGTATTGTGTTGGTCGTTTAGAATGTGTTTATTGGTGCAGATCGGATCAGGATCTGATAAGTTAATGTTACAGTGGGATCAGACTCGTATCTGCAGCCTGTATGTAGGAGGAGAAGCTAAACTCGGCTCACGCCTCCACGCCTGAGCTGTCCAGCACGAGAAAGACCTCTGTGAGTTGTCTCCTCTCTCCTTACATGATTACACACACACACACACACACACACACACCAATTATCTAAACTTCTTAACTGTGTATAATTATTTACAGTCATGTAGTTTGTTACTGCGTTATTATTAATGAACGACTCTCATGTATCCGCTGTGCATGTGCATAGTTGCGTGTGTGTTTGTTTGGGTGTGTGTGTGTGTGTGTGTGTGTGTGTGTGTGTGTGTGGGTGTGTGTGGGTGGAAGCCATGTCAGGCTGTCAGAATCTGAATGCCATTACCCCTAAAAGTGCGCTAAACATGAATCCCATGAAGAGATGTCAGACGCTGGAGGTGAGGACACTGGCATTTGGGAATGCGGGATGAGAAAAATGGAATTGGTATGTTCTCTAGTTTCCCGAAAAGCTTTAACCTGGGTCTAAGTTAGCAGCACAGAAGCAGACTTGGGAGGAATCGTTCCGCAGAAAATCCAGCCGAAGAAAGTATCGTCTTCCATCGTAATCGTTAACGTCCTGGACGATATAGAAGAAGAATCATTTCCATCGTTTATGGATGAAGCTGGATCTCGTGGGGGTCGTGTTGTGACCTGGTCCTGGAATACACACTGTCATTATTTCCATTCCCTTTTGGAATCCTCCTTTCAAAATGATGACGACAGCTTGGTGACGGTCCATCTGCTCCACCCTGCTCTCGGACCAAACCCGGAAGCTCTACTGTGGCCCAAAACCCCATCGCTCGACATGGGAAAGCAAACAGAACGATGTCTCGGAGTCAAAACTGAGCGGAAACCGTTCCCTGTAGAATGCTGGGTTGGATGATGGATTTTCCACAAGTTGCAGGAGCCTGCCAACAAACTCCCCGGCGCTGGCACCCAGACAGCTCGCTCAAAGCCTGCTTTTGTGTTGCCGTGTTTTCCCCCCTGCGTCCTCACGCTCAGCAGCCGAAAAAGCTAAAGCGGCTCGGACCTTTTGTAACTGTGGCCTTTTTAATCGACCGACCCGACGCTGCTGAGCCGCGTCGATGGAGGACCAGCATGAAGAGCCCACGCTCTGACGGCGTTACGGGACTAATTGAAACGAACAGGGTGTGCCGCCCAGCGGTACGGACCACGAGCGAAAACAAATCTAAAGCAGGGTGAAGCAGGAGGCGCGCTCAGACCGAACCTTTAGCTTCCTCTGGCTGGCATTAGAGGGCACTGTGGCATTTCTTGGTTTGCTCTGAGTCTCGGTCTCCATGGCTGGACGATCACGCGTTTTATCATGTGATCAGGATTAGGCTTTGTAAGAGGAATAAGGAGAACAGCCAGGGAAATGTAGCACGGCTCAATCCGTTGATACATCACGTTAATCTAAGCACACAACATCGGAATAAACAAGTCATGTCCATCACGTGGATAAAACCTGTCATCTGTATGATGCTGGGGGGAAACAGATGTCTCTCTCTTTCTCTCTCTCTCTTTCTGTCTCTCTCTGTCTCTGTTTCTCTCTCCCTCTCTCTCTGTCTCTCTCTGTCTCTCTCTGTCTCTCTCTGTCTCTCTCTCTCTCTCTCTCTCTCTGTCTCTCTCTCTCTCTCTCTCTCTGTCTCTCTCTCTCTCTTTCTTTTTCTCGCCCACATACTTAGGGCTTTTTCCTCTGCACGATGTAGTGGAGCAGAAACCAGCACCAGCACGCTGTACCCTCTGTTTTATTAGCATCTGGTCCAGCACCAGACAAAAAAAGCCATCGTCCACACACAGTCAGGCTCCCACATCTCCAATCAAACAACAACAAACAGCTACTCCATCAAAGCAAACGAGAACCAGCTCAGTCCATTACAGCCTAACAGGAAAGCGGGAGTCACAGGGGTTGGTCAGACAGGTAAAAGACAGCTCCGGTGGCTGAGTGGGTAGTGCCAGCTGCTGGATATGGTGCAGGATTAGTGCCACCATTTTCCCAGGGGAATGACTTGTGTGCTGCATTAAAACCTCAGCGGTTTCACTTAACTAAGGGAAAACAGTACGGATTTACTGCACTGACTGACGGTTTGTCGCTGTGGTTCCACTTTTTATGGCAACGACTCAACAGCAGAAAATGCTGAACACTGAACACCGCTGTTTGGGAGCTGCCTTTATGGTTTATAAGAAGACCAGATACAGGAAAAAAATCACTAATTAATAATGAAAGCAAAAAAAAAAAACTATCATAATAATAATAATAAGACTTTTAGTCATAACGACCATGTAATAAATATAAATAATAATAATAAAAATTGTGACCATGTAATAAAAATAATAATAGTAATAATGATAATAATAATAATAATAATGATCAAATAACATTAAATAATAGTAATGATATCGGCCAAAAACATAAATACTAGCATAAATAAATAAATAAATAAATAATAATACACCAAAAACAATAATATATTAAATTCTATAATAACAATACATGTATTATACTTCTTCTTCACTCAAAAAAAAAAAACCCAGCCACATTATCCATGTTTCCTGAGATAAGGTCTTAATGAAGACGCTTTATGTAACACACTGTTTTGAAAGGGATTATTTAGGCAGCATTCGATACCTAAGGGAACAGTTTATGACGATTTCCCTTAGAAAAGCTCTTAGGTAACACCCTTAATTTGAAGAGAAGTGCATTAATTTCACTTAAGGTGAAGCCAGTGAGAGCTACTTAGAGCTACGGTGAGCAGCGTGTCACCAGCCTCAGTGGTCGAGATCAATTCGAAACTTTCGAAACGTCAACAAATGCCGGTCGCGGCTCATCGAGTTCGACTTGCAAAGCAAAAACTGCACTTCAGTGCCTCATTTAATTACATGAGCTGAGATTTGTGACACAACTGCAGTATGTCGTTATAGAGGAATACACACACACACACACACACACACACACGCTCAATAGGAAGGTCCAGTGCTGTTTGGAACACGTTCTAAAACCATTTGAGGTTTAAAAGCTCACCGCTCGACGTTTGTCTCTGCACTGACCTTGGCTAGAACAGCGAGACTTGTGTCTCGTCCACGCACGGTCCGTCTCCTCCATCTCCGATCTCATCAATACTATCAGGCTCCGTCATCTGAAAGAGCGAGGCAGAGAAAAAAAAACCTTCAGGTACTTTGAAGTACCAATAATAGCCTGGTTCTAAGGGGTATAAAAAGATTTCTTTTCTATTTGACCACATTAGTAGCCCTACATCGGGTAAATAACATTTTTCTGGAGCATGCTGCAGGTCTCAAATGCAGGAATGGATGTTTGTGAGTGGACCAGCGTGAGCCCAAAATACCTACCTACTGATTTAAACTCCCAAACATTTAAGAAGCTTTAATGGTCAGTACAGGGAAACCTGTAGGCGTGGTGAGAACATGCCAAATACCGCACGTAGGTGAAACACAAATGGCTGTAAATCTCTATACTGTGACGTTGTGTCAGAAATAAATGAACGAACGAAACCCAGATTTCGTGGAACATAACGCCTAAACGAATCGGTGGCCCAGATTTGGGTCGCTTCACTGAAACAGAGTCGGTGTGCAAACGTCCCGGAGGCCGGATTATTCTGGATTATGAGCAATTTTGGGCGGTCATGTTTGAGTATGTCCCTCGAAGCACATTTTCAAACAGACGGTAATAAAATGCTAACACACCTCTTAATAGTAAGTAAACCTGCAAGGCTCTGGAACGGCCCGACTCAAATATTAGTGCAGAGTTTAATATCCGTGCTCGAAAATCACACAAATCAAACCCCGATTATCCCAACTCTCTCTCCCTCTCTCTCTCCGATTGGTGACAGCTCCTAACGGGGCCAGACGCCGAACACAGTCCTTGTTTTTACCGCACAGCTGGCGTCCATTGTCTTTCACATAGCCATCATTTACACCATGCGCGGGTTGCCATGCGCCATTTTGGCCTGCAAACAGGTTCTTGAAGATAGGCCTTCACTTTGGCTCTTGTTTGCTTTGTTTTTGTGACCCTGATCTGGCGCCCCTGGTCGTACGGGGTTCGGAGACGTAAACGATTTGCTGACAGAAACGAAGCTTAAATTACACGCAGCATCCTTTCCTAATCCAGTAACCAATCGTCGTGCCCACGCTTTGATTTACTTTGGAGCTGCGGTTATTATTTACGCTGCTGCTGGAATCTCGGCACCATCTGCGCTCGTCCCCTGGAAACCCGGTCCATATTGGAGCGTTTATCCCGTTTAGAACGGTGCAGATGGTACGACATTACGAACCGTACCGGAGATTCTCCGTTCCGTCAGCAGAACAACGCAATAAACAGGTTTCGAAAATGTGTCTGCAGCTCCTGAAACCCCATCCTCCCTCAGCTAAATCAGATTTATGCCGCTTTATGCTTAGCTTATTAGCATTGATATTAAAAAATTCTTGCCAGGGAGAAAATATTTCCCTCTGTTTGTGTTAATATAGGATGGTTCTACCTATAAATTATATCCGAAAACTCTGGCGCGATGCAGGTGATTATACCGGGGGGTGAAACATCACGATGGGCATCACAGACTCACATTTACTCCCATGCAGTTGCACTTTGGAACACCGGAGGGCGCAATCTTTCAACTGCAGCAGACTCGTCCAGCAGGTTTATGTTTTCCTACGGGAAAAGTGCACGCTTAGACGTTTAGAAATTACAGTCGTGCCGCGGCGGTGTTGGTGTGCGTTGCTCTGGCGGTGCGGACGGCTCAGATGCAGCAGCGCTGCTGGAGTTTGCATGCCAATGATCGAATGCTGCCAATGGACTTTTCAGTCCACTCACCAAAAGTATCCAGCCACCGGAATCCTCTGGGGGGAATCAAACAACCGCTCTCAACAAACGCTCTCATCTGCTGACGTTCAGCAGCACGCTCCTACATCGCAAAACTTTCAGCCTTCGTCTGTTTTACGCATCTTTCAGATCGGTTTGTGCAACCTGGAAGAACAAAGCGCCTGCAATCACACAAAACGGCTCCTCAATTCCATCTGTTCGGAAGCCGAGGAGAGAATTTGCACCGTTACAGAGTGTTCTTGGCAAATGGCTGCGTTCCTTGGCCGCGAAAGCTGCGAGACTAAAAATATGTGCGCTTGGAAAAAAAAAAAAAAAAAAGTCCGCGGCTTCCTCGGTGCAGAAGAGACGCCAATTCGGACGTGGTGTACGCACCTGCTCCGTGAACTATCCTTCTTGCTATTGCTACTCTTTCAGGACGGAAACGTCTCGCAAAGATCGCGGCCTGCGTGACATTTTTATATTCGGTGGGATCCGGAAATAAGATTTCAGTCCGGATTCCTGCAGATGTGCAAACGCGCATGGTTTTCGGTCTGTCCGGTGGCGACCGGGAGATCCGAGTGGTCCGAAGCTTTAGATACCCAGCTGTGAAGCATGGTGGAGGAAGCGTCCCGCTCTTACAGCCCGAATTAAAAAAAAAAAACATCTAAGGAGCAAAAGCGGCGCCTGTGGGCCCGAGCGT
>JAYJMA010094160.1:0-22823 GCA_036873895.1 Parotocinclus cabessadecuia
GAGAAAGACAGAGAGAGAGAGAGAGAGAGAGAGAGAGAGAGAGAGAGACAGAGAGAGACAGAGAGAGAAAGACAGAGAGAGACAGAGAGCGACAGAGAGAGACAGAAAGAGACAGAGAGAGAGAGACAGAGAGAGAGACAGACAGAGAGAGAGAAAGACAGAGAGAGAGAGAGAGAGACAGAGAGAGAAAGAGAGAGAGAGACAGAGACAGAGAGAGAGACAGAGAGAGAGAGAAACAAAAAGAAAGTGAGATGTCACATTTGAATGGGTGTGATATGAATCACCAGCTCGTGTCAGATACGTCGGCGGTGGACTTTGAGGACCAGATGACATTTATGCAGGTTAAGAGAGGAACGAGGCTGACAGGAGTGTTTTGTGTGAAAAGGACAAGAACCATTTCAAGACTTTTTCAGAGTCAGAGTCGTTCTTTAGATTTAGTGGTTACTACATGGTGAATGGAATAATAAACATAAAGCTGCACGACCACACTGTTGTTACACTGTAACAACCACCTGAAACACCATAGCAACCACCAGGAAAGAATCCTAGCAACACCATAGCAACTGCCCAGCAACAATATAGCAACCACCTAGCACCCACATGGGACACTTTAACAACCACCAGAAACACCATAGCAACCATCTAACAACAATCATAGCAGCACCATAGCAACCATCTAACAACCACTTAGTAACCCCCTGGGACACCATAGGAACAACCTCAAATAATATAGCAACCTTTCAAAACTGTTGCCCCTTACTGACCACGTAACAAAAGCCAACAACCGAACTGCCCCCCCCAACTCCACCGAAACTTAATTATTATAATTAATAAAGAAGTGAAACCTTGTATTAAACAAAACTAAATAAAGTGACACATTAGCTTTATAGTGCAAATATTACAAGTAACATGCATTATGTATATTCCTTCTGAAAATTCTCTGGTTCAACGATACCTCATTATTTTGTCTTGCTGTCCCCCCTGCAGGCAATCTGTGCCCCCATCAGGGGTCCATCCATCATTTTGGAAACCTCTGTCTTAAAATAAGACAGATCATGTTTACATGAGCACTCGCAAAGGAGTTGGCACCTATCCTGGAGTTCACTGGGCACAGGTGGTGGTACACGGTATACCCTGGATAGGGCTACTGTCTATAACAGGGTTCTGAATGTGGATCTCTCAACCTTCAGCCTAACTAACTGTTAAATCGGAAAAGTTCTTGCTCTCTTTACCTCCTCTCTCTGACTTAGCTTGATCTGTACTGGCTGATCGTCATCCGGTTGTCTCTTCGGTCTCACATTAGCCGGCGGCGTAAGCTGGTGGCCTTTTTTTAACTCCTCAGGTTCCACCCCTTTCCCATCACGTAGACGGTCCCAGGCCTCTTGATTGGCCTTGTTCTCCTCCCTGGCTGGGATGGTGGAAGGTCCAGGTTTTCCGTCCTGCTCCTTCGGTCCCGACTCGTCACCCTCTGGCTGGTTTGACACCTCATCTATGCTGTCTGAACCGTTCGGTTCCTGAATGGCGTTCGACTGGTTCTTCAGACCATCTCGAAATGCAGAGACAACCACGCTGCATTTCTGCACCTTCTCCACCTGCTGCTTCTTAGACATCAGAACGCCCATGACTGCAACACACGGGGAAAGAGAGATGTAGTTAGAATATATCTGCCTAAAAGCAAAAGCTAGTTCTACGATAAGAGCAGTCAGTCACGGATCGACCTGCATTTCATACTGCACCTCTCTTAAGAGGAGGGGAAAAGCATCGTTATGGGACAAAACAGCACTGGATTCATGTAATTCAGCTCCATAATTACATGTATTTATAGAGCAGCTGTATAGTGAACAGACTGAACGAGGTAAACGTGTGAAGATGAGGAGGATACGGAGTCTTTAGTCATGCTAAGTCACCATTTATTTGCACAGCTTACAGTCTTACAGTACCAGACAGGCATTTCTTACAGCACAATTCAGTGCAGGTTCAGCACATTTCTATTCCAGATGTGTACTGCAAACCTCAGGATATGAGTCAAATCCAAACCTTAGTCCGGACCTCATTTGGACTCAGTCTTGTCTCAGTCTCGGTGTAAGGTGGACTAGATATTGCTGTCGAGACCAGCCTGAGTCTGATGCGTCTGTCTGAGGTAACTTTAATTATAAACTGAACTTGTTTTTTTCGATATTGGATATCAACAATCCATTCAAACACAATCAATCAGTCATTTTTTTTACAGGCCTAAATACAAGCTGCACTCTGATTGGCTAACAGGGAAAAATAAATTCCTGTATTTATTTGAAACAGCCTTTAAGATTATAAGTGTGCATTTTCACTCGTTCAGTTTACTTATGATAGTTCTTAGTTTAGGATTGTTTTTGTTTGAGGGCAAATTGAAATGTTATTATTGTGTTTTTATATTTAATATTAAAAATCCTCATTTACTTAAAAAGAAGTTACTTTACCTTGGTTTGAATAAGAATGGAAGATAACAATAAGTAATTAAATAAAAAGGAAATATATAAGTTAATGTTATAGTTGACCAACTATTTAAAGATATATGTATATACATGTATGTATAAATGTGTAATGAATGATAATGAATTACAAGCCGATTACACATTTTGCATTTTCTTCATTTTATTCTTGTGTAATTCCTGTAAATCTTAATCTGGTCTTGGTCTCATCTCTGGTGTCGGTCTTGATATGGTCTCAAATACCAAAAATTTTGGTTTTGATTTATCCTTGGCTTTATTGGTATTGACTATAAGAAAATGCTAAAACTTGTGTGCTGAATGGTTTGAAGATTATAAGTGTCAGATACTAAACTACTAAACCAAGAACACAAAACCACTACACAGCTGAGTTCTTTAATGAGTACATTTAGACATCTAAGATGCTATGCCATTACCGCAGTGATTTTAGTTGAGTCTTGAGGGAGGGGGGAACAGACAGGGTAATCATCTCCTGGCACTACAACAGAGAATTGTGATGATTTGCCCTGGTCTACTTACAAACTCATCTGCTCTTTTTGAATTTCTGGGACACACTGTGACCTTGACTATGATAAACAAGGTTAAACCATGAAAAAAATACTTAGACCAGCCTTGATAAAGTTCACAAGGCTGACAGGATGCTGTAAAACATCAGGTATAAGAAATCAATCCAATCCCAGAGGGGCAAATAAAGCAATGATCTGTGCTTCTCAGTATTCACCAAAAGCTGAGGTGTTTCTTCCACACAATCTGTGGCATACTTCTCCCAAGCTGTGGCTTAGTTTTCCAGTGCTGGTGCTTACTTTGCTTAAGCTGTGGCTTTTGCCAACACCATTGCTTACTGTGTCCGAGTTGTGACTTATTTTGCTCATGCTGGTGCTTACAAAGCCTGAGCTGTAGCTTATTTTGCCAATGATGATGCTTACTTTGCTCAATCTGTCTTATTTTATTTAAACTAGTGCTTACTTTCCCCAAGCTGTGACTTATTTCACCCATGTTAAAACATACTTTGACCCGAGCTGTGGCTTATCTTACCAATGTCGGTACTTACTTTGCCCACACAGTGTCTTATTTTGCCCAAGTTGGAGCAAATTACACTGTTTGATTGTCACTGAATCAAATTCTAGACCTCTAAAATCAGCAATTTCCTTTTTTTTTTACCAATCTGGTGCTCCCTCTCCTGCCCAGTTTGTGTTTCTAACACCAAATAGAAGCTTCTTCTGCCCAAGGTTAGTCTTCTTTTACTCGATCTTAAAGTTCAAACACTAAAGTTTAAGTTTCTTTTCCATATGATTAGTCCATTTAAACTTTGAGATGCTTGAGACCAACATGATTCTTATTGTTCCTAAGTTGAGGCTTCTGACACACAAATGATTGTTTATTAATTCTTAGGCTAAAGCTGTGATTTCATCCACTGATACTGGGGTTACTTCTACACAAGCTCAGGAGTAATCTACCCAAACTCATGCTCCTTTCACCCCACCTAAGTCTTTAAATTGTGTTTCGCTGCAATTCAATCTTATCTTTTACCATGAGAATTTTCCTAAGACTAGAACCTTAATAACATTTTCTTGGTAGTACATTTAACCAGTAGTCTCTTCTGCCTCATCACATTTTAGACAGCTGTTCCTTTTCTTAACACCAGTCAGAACTGTTATATCACCACTTTCCCTCAGGACAGGAGTCCCGTGGAACAGCTTTAATTACTAGCAAAGTTGGGAAAGCAATCTGAAGCTTCAAGCCTGTGTGTGTGACAGAAAACCGGCTGCAGTAATTATTCCAGGTCCTGTGGCGTAGCTTTATCCCCAAAACACAGCGCTACACTTTGTTCCTCAGCATGAGACACTGGTCAGATGGACGTCTTGAATCTAAGACAGCTGAGTCAAAGAATTAGGAATGACTAAAGTGACCCAGGGTTTAGTGGATATACCGTAAGACACATTTGATACAGCCATTGTATTGGAACGAGCCCACAAATTTTTCGCTGAGGCTGTCGATCACAGAAGCCACACATTCCTTACTGGAACTGAACAACACAGAGACCACAACACTGTTTTGGGTACTGTCAGGCACAGGGGCCGCACTCTGTTCAGTGTGCCTGTCAAGAATTCCTTTTTCAGACATTTTTTGCACTAGGCTTCAATGGCACAGATGCCACACCCACTCCTTCATTTATACTGTCCAATAGGGCGCTAGGTCTACATCCAGTTAAGACTGGCAGGGAAACACAGGGGCCAAGTCTCTAGTAGGCACCGAGGAATCACTTCCTTTGAGGGAACAGGCAGATACTCAAGTCATGCCTTACTGTGGCAGGCACCGAGGCCACACCTCCTTCACTAAGTACACAGACACAGTGCTCTCTTATTCAATATTGACCAGAAACCCAGAAGCTGCACCTCCTTTGACAGAAATATGGGGGCACATAAAGAGGACACACCTCTTAGAGACTGGCATGTACACATGCAGCCCATGTTCCTTGGTACTTTCAGGTACAATTTGTTTCTCTACATGGACTTACAGGTAAAGAGACCACACCTCGTTCTTTGAGGGTGTGACTGCAGCTGGTTTAACTGAAAATGAAAATACTAAACTGACCAGTTCAGTTCTGACTTCAGTCTGAAATCTGTTCATGCCTTAAACCCATGACTCCTTAGAACATATGTTGTCAGATGTAAGTTGCCAGACAAGTGAATTGCCCTCCTGAGCTCCAGCCCAATTTAGGGTCCATGCTCACCTGTATGTGGAAGAAAACCCTGCAGAACTTAAGCACTGCTGTGGTTTCAAAAACAGATGCACCTGAATCGTCTTGGTGTTCCCGTACCATAAATATTGTGAATAAAAGAAATCAAACATTTATAACACTAACAGGCACACACAGATCTCTTTCAAGTTTTACAATAACCTTGCAGTCTGTTTTTAATCTACTTCTGCCTTTAAGATGAATATGGCTCGTATCTGTTCAGCTTCTGAAGCTTTCACGTCAGGTGTGTGGATCTGAAGCACACAGAAAGGAAGCAAGTGCAATGACAGAAGTCAGCCTCTGCTTCAAGGTTGTCATTTCTTTGTCCACCCCCAACAATTCCTTTTTTTATCTGCAGACATTTCAAATATCAGGAGCTCTGGCTCCACGAGATGCCTTTTTAACACGGGGGGAATATGCTTAATGAGGCTTTATCACTTTCTGCTTGAATAAAGAGCAGCCCAGGAATTTCCACCCATAACAGTTTGTATAGCAAAAGCTGGAGCATGCGTTGTTTCTATCGACTGAGAAAATAATAGTTAATCTTCTTTAAAACACTTACAGGTTCAGGACCGCATGATCAACAACATGCTGGACAATGAGTGTAAGAGACCAGAAAATGCTCATGTCTAAACTAAAACCATTAATAAACCAGAAATAAATGACACAGCCAAATTGAATTCTATCACTTTTTACAACAGAGCATTGTCTCAAATAAGATTTACAATTATCTAGAGTATATAGGCCCACAGACTTGACTGAGACAGTGGCAAGGAAAACGACCAAGATTCAACAGAGCCAATCTCCATTTATGAAATCGTGGCATTTATCCAATATCTGTCGAGTTTCGAGGCAATAAAGAGAAACTTCCGTGTGGTCCCATTGAAGTGAATACTCGGCTTCTGTGGGTAAATACATTGTTTATAAACCATATAACAATTTATTTCTTACGCTATGGGAATGTATGAGAAGGTAACAAAATGGAGTCTGTCAATTTGAGATAAGTAGCTTATTTTGAATGAACTTGTCTTTGAGATTAACATGTTCTAAAGCATTTATGGTTTATGAAATCTTAACATAACTGTACATATTATTCATTCATTCATACATTATCTTCTGCTTAATCCACACAGGGTCACGGGTCAGCCAGTGCCCACCTGGCAACTCTGGGTGCAAAGGCAGGAACAGCCCTAGATGGAGCACCAATCCATCGTAGGACACACACACATTCACACATTAGACTTTAAAGACACCAGTTAACACGCATGTCTTTAGACTGTGGGAGGAAACCGGAGTACCTGGAGTAAACCCACACAGACATGGTGAGGACTCCACACAGAAAGGACCCAGGAGGCTCCACCCTGGGATTGAACCCAGGACCTTTTTGCTGTGAGGCACTGTGCTGCCCCCTGTACATATTAGACCCTTAATTTTTAAGGGAAGCTGAGCTTCCATTGCCGTCTTAGAGAAATTGTGGTTGGTATGCAAGAGAAAAACAATAAAACGAAAGCTGCATGGAAAACTAGTCCCCTGGTTGGATCTGGTAGGCTCCATAAACCACCACCCAAGTGCATAACCACTTTCAGCAAAGCTTATTATTTTAACAATGTGTTGAAGTTTAATGAAATGAAAAAACCTCCAAAATTATTGATTCCAATTCTCTTTCCACCAGTGAATCATCCGCTGGTTAGTAAAAGAAATAGGAGGACTTTATTTCAATCCTGTTCATCAGCAGCACTGCTGGACACACCGGCTTACAATTTAGCTGTGAAAATGGTAATCATTTGCAGTAGAGAGCAGCAGGAAGGCTGTAATGGAGGAGCTGCATGGTGAAATCCTGTTAGTATGTCTGTTTGCACAAATGATCGACGTATTGCTGGGATAAACTCAGGATTGACCCAGTTCTTCTACAGTCGCTACTACTTGTCAAGTTTCAAATGTGTCTCAAATGGTGACAAATGTATGATGTTAAATCACTGAAAATCTCAGTCAGCCAGGATGATGTGAGTTTTTCCAAGCTGCTTTGATTTAGGTTTTAGTGACATGTAAAGCACAAAGAGTACTGATAGGTCCAGGAATCTCAAACAGACAGGTTTATGTAGCTTCTGACACTGATATCTATTTTTAAAAAAACCTTTGCTCTAAAACATATATACATATAAACATCAAACGATTAAACTTAAATATGAAATTTCTACAATCTAAAAGTCTGTCCTTAAAAAAACACCAGTGAATTATCTACAAACGACCAAGCCTTTTGATTTGCAAAGTTTTAACAGATTGGCCTTGTTTCTCCTGAACGTCCCACAGACGCTTGTTTCGCTTAAGATTTGGGGATCTTTGTCATGTTCTTTAAACCATACTGAACAGTTTTTGCAGTTTTCCACTCCATTTCATAGCAAAGCTGTAAATTGGGACTATAGTGGCTTAGTGGTTAAGGTACTGGACTATGGAACAGAAGGTCCAGGGTTCAAATCCCATTTCTGTCACAGCTGGGTCCCTGAGCAAGTCCCTTAACCCACAATTGCTTGGATTGTAAACCTGTATTTATTGTAAGTCGCTCTGGATAAGAGTGTCTGCTAAATGCTGTAAATATAAATCGCTTAACAGTTCTATTGTGAACCATAAAGTTCACAGTTATATTATGGATCTTTATGGTAATTTGGCCACTTCATGGTTCTACTGTCAAATTTTACAATACATTTTTTCCTGGGGTGCCAGGCAGGGTACTTTGTGCCTCCAACAATGTTTAGGCACTGATACATGTCACATGAATCCCAGGACCCAAAACACTGTCCAGAGCATCCCAGTGTCTCTGTTAAGTTTTCATTTCATAACTCTAATCTGATTTGTACAGACTTCTATTTATATAGATGTTGTGATCATTAGACTGTTTGTGATGCTTTAGGCAACTATTTAGAAGGAATCTAGAATCGTTTTAGTACAAAGCTAAGTACATCCCGATCGATGGACTGTGCTTGTGGTAAATTGAGGAAGATGAAATCTTGTACCAGGGCCGGTGAGTTCATATCCAAACCAGACAGATTGTAGCAGCTCTGCTCTGAGTGCTTGTTGCTCTGAGAACTTGGCCAGAGCTCAAAACATTGTACTTTTGACCCATGATGATCTTTAGCATCTTTAACGTTGAATCAATGCACTGCTTCAGTTTTTACGATCTTGTGGTGCAGACCAATCAGTTACTGCTCTGCTCTTCATTACTACAGTAACGTTATATATAATACATGATCAGTTCCATTTCCTTCAACACTGCTTATCTCTCACTACCTACATACCTGTCTTTGCTGTCTGAAAAAGGGGGCGTGGTCTATACCTGTCATAGTGAAGGAGGTGTGGTCATTGTTTCTGTTAATCCTAAACAATGCGGTGTGGCCTCTGTATTTGTTAGTTCTAATTAAGGTGTGGCCTCTGTATTTATTAGTCCTAATTAAGGAGGTGTGGCCTCTCTATTTGTTAGTCCTAATTAATAAGGTGTGGCCTCTGTATTTTTCAGTCCTAATTAAAGAGGTGTGGCCTCTCTATTTGTTAGTCCTAATTAAGGAGGTGTGGCCTTTTTAATTGTTAGTACTAATTAAGAAGGTGTGGCCTTTGTATATGTCAGACCTATATAAAGAGGTGTGGCCTTTGCTCCTCCCAGTAAAATGGGTGTATCTTCAGTAGCTGTCAATCCCAATAAAGGGGGTGTGGCCTCTCTATCTCTCAGTCCTAATAAAGGAGAAGTGTGTATATATTACTCCTAATTAGGACTAAGGAGGTGTGGCCTGTATATTAGTCAGTCCTAATAAAGTAGGTGTGTATTTCCTTTGAAACACTAACTCCTCCCCTAACACCACTGTGAGCCATAAATAACTTACCAAGACCAAAAATGTTCTGCCAAACAATAACGTTTCTGTATCTGTCAAAAAGCCCTGATCCACGTCCATCATGCCATGTTTCAAAAGCTTTCATTTGGCTTTGTACATGTTTTTAAAAAATCTGCTTCAGGTCTGCTTAGCTGCTGACTGGAATCCCAACCAGCTCTTCCTTTCATTCCCGGCTCCTGTAGGACCCAGGCGTGTAAATGAGGCAGCCCTGGGTCTTTTATTCTCTCCATGGGAACGACATGCCATTGATTCGAGGTCCCCCGGTTCCCCACAGCACATGGAGCAAAAGCGCTGGAACTAATCTCCCTAACGAGTTCACCGAGGCCGCCTTCTGCCCGATCACCCGCAGAATCTCAAGCACCCACCTAACACCATCGCAAAACAAATGCAACACTAAGTGATAAAATCCACTGTTGTTCCGTGTTGTTCTGTGCTCTGATTGCAGATTCCCTAGCGGCTCTCTATTCACTCGCAGCTTTCTCACCTAAATGCACTCAGTAGATTCTTCTGGCATGCAGCATACGTAAGGGCCTCTCATGCTGCCAGCTCAGATAAGTTCAGGAATTTGAATATAAATACCCATGGAGGTTGATGAAAAGAAAAAGGAACCCCCAAGCTGGCATTCAACTTCTGCCAGCCAGAAAAAATGACACACTAGCAAACAGGTTAAGAGCTAACCGAAATTTGGTTCGATTTCTGCAACGTATCAGGTCTAGAAGCAACAATCGCAGTCATTTATTTGTTTACTTTTCATACTGATTTGCCTGGAATTTTAGGTGATCCTAACCAAGACTGAACCAAGGATCAAATCTCTCATCCAGCTCCCAACCTCCTAACTTCATTCAAGGCATAATAATTCAGCTTATTCTGTCGAGGATCGCAGTGGCAGCAGGCTGAGAAGGTCAGCTCAACCACAGATTTTAAATTCACACACATTCCCAAGCCAACTGTCAGATATAATCCCTTCAGTGGGGAACAGCTCTAGTGGCATGTGAAATGCCCTACCCACCTCAAAACTGGCTCCTCTCGAACCCAAACTGCTTGACAAACCGAACTAAACGTAAGGAATGAGATTCTGTTTTATCCTGATTGCTTAAAAAATGGATCTTATAAGACGACTTACAGACGCAAAAATGATCCTGTACTAACTGGAAATCAATTTTCACTTTTCCATACTGTTTTAGAATATTTATACAGCAATTTATGTAGGGATCAGATGGGATTTTATTTCGTTTACTACATAATAGTATGAATCACTCTAAAGGTGATGTCATACCAGAGGAACTTTTTCATTTTTTTTAGAACTGCATCCCATACATTGCATGTTTGCACAGCCTTTAACCTTTTTGAGGTTTTCTTTCAGATTTACTTAGTGTCAGGTTGGCATGGTGGTTCGTGCAGTCACCTCACGTCTCCAGAAACCCTTCTGTGTGCATTTTGTATGTTCTCCTCATATAACTATGGGTGTCCTCCCGCTTTACAAAGATGTATGTAAGCTCAGCATTCATCTCCGGTGTCCCACAGTCTGTGATGTACTATGTCTAGGGATGGTTGCAGCTTGGGCCCTGTGCTGCTGGTTAGGTTGGCTGGTTAGAACACCCAAGCACTTTATTACGCTTAACCTTAGCCCCTGGCCCTATCTTTATGACTGCTGATGCAGATTTCGTTCAATATTCATAAACAAAAGTCCTAAAGAACGATAAACCCTTATCTTGTCCCTGAGCAAAAGTTGTGTTGTTTAACTGCTTGTGTTTTTCTAGCTTGTTGCCCTCTTTCCAGAGAAAATGATGTCATGACAGAGCTCATTGACAGGAAGGAACCCGGAGTCACACTAACGCTGGCGTTAATATCAGCAAGATATCACAGGTGTCGCCTAAAACAAGGTCATTTCCTCTAGTCACGTTAAAAAGAGAGACATTCGGACAGAAGCCAGCACTAATGATTAGTACAGGGAGAACAGACAGCCCAAATGCTCATTTCCAGTCCCCCCTTAAACCAAAGCTGGAGGATTAAGACTGTAACTGCTTTAAAGTGCTTTAGGACCAATATGGGTTTCAACATAAAACACTGTTCTGTTTGATCCTGAAACAGTTTCTGTGATCGATATAGTTAACAGGCTCTGTGTATCCCAAAGACACAAAGATACAGAGTCACCAGAGTTTCTTCCCTCAAGCAATCCAGGTGCTAAATGAAAACGCCTTGCAGAGGATCCACACAGACACTGCTTCTATCTCCAGATAGAACAGACACATCATGTACATATACTATACCTCCGGACATGGCATAATCATAACATATTCCTTAACATCCACATACAACACCAAATCAGAAAAGCTGGGACAGAAAATGCATTTTGTGTTTGATCAAAATCATTTCATTTGCTAATAAACAGATTCCTGCATTTCAGACCTTTTTTGCTGCAGACTGCTTTTATTTCCAGTTATTTAAATCTGGATCTTACACAGTTCAAAAAGTAGTACCTTTGGTCTGAAGCCACCCTTATGAGCAAACGTATTTTTAACATTTTGTTGTCCAAGTGTGTTCTAACATTGGTTATTTAAACAATAAACGGCGCTGATTCCAAAGCATTTTGCCTGTCAAATTCAAGGAGGATGCAACCAAACTGATTGGGAGATCCTTCATTATGCAGCAAGATAATGACCCTAAACACACTGCCAAAAGTGCAAGAGTTGGAAGGCTTTAGACAGGCATAGTCAATCTTCAGTCACTTCAACTCTAGAGAGCTTGCATTTTACCTGCTTAAGAGGAGACAGAAGAGAGAAACACCCCAAAAACACACATCATCTGAAAGGGGCTGTGGTGAAAACCTGGAACAATATCACCAAAAAAAGAACGCAAAAGCTCAGTGATGTCAATGGGTCTCAGGCTTAATGCGGTTCTGGCGAGCAATGGATATGCAAATAAATATGAAGTATTAATATTTTTTTCAGTTTAAGTTGATCTGTTCCAGTACTTTTGCTCACAAAAGACTTTTGCTTGCAAAAAGCTGAAAAGCTGATCTATTGTCTCATATTCATGTTTTAATGTCGAACCCAAATGTTTTAAGTCAAAATAAAAAGGACTGAACTTACTGTTGCGATACTTTTGAAGAAGAGTGTATGTCACCGTTTTTTCCCTGCATCCATTGAGCTGTTTTATTTAGAAATGTGTCAGATTGTAATTTGGCTGCAAACAATTACTACCAACAGCAAATACACATTTACTTGTGTTCAGAAAAGGAGGTTATTTGAGAATAATATGATCCGTCCAATAAGGATTCAAATCGTGTAAACTGGAGGTGCATTTTACAGATTTACAGAACACCTGAGATGGACTGACGCCCTGTCCAGGATGTACCTCCGTCTGTACCCAGTGATTTCTGGGTCACTCAAACTACTCCCATGACCCTGACCAGAATAGGTAGAGGTTAAATAGAATGCTTTGCTTTCTCTTATATGAAAATAACTCATTCGTTTCCAGTTGTGTTTTAACATGTTTTAAGAAACGTTTGTTCCTGCATACGTTGAGCTGTTTTATTTAAAGAATTTTGACAACAGTACCTAACATTTTTTGGACTTTGCAGTGCAAAAAAACTCTAGACTTGCCATTTGGTGGCAACGAAAAATTCGAAAATGACTCGCGTTAAAAATTAGGTGTTTTTTTAAATGATTTGATCTGTCTAGTATCTGGATATATGGATTCAAATTTTTAAAAAAAATAAAAATAATGTAATAGGACCCAAATAATGCACGTCACCGAACCACATTTACGCTCCTTTATGTGTACAATATACAAACAATACGATACACAAACACACAAACTAGAAATAAAGGCACAACTCTTAAATGTTAAAAATTGAACCTCTCTATTTAAATATATTAACCAGACTTATCCGCCCAAATTTCGTTACGCACGTATGGCACACACACACACACACACACACACACACACTGATATCCACATAATACCAAAAGCTGTTGTGTATCTGTGCATAAGCCAGACCCCTAACGGCTTAATCTGCCCTAAAAAGTGGGTCTAAATTGCAGAGTTGGTTCGCGGAACTGCTTTGTGTGCTGCATAAAATGAGGTGTAAACACTTGCGTAATCCTTACTCACACAAAAGCGGTGCACGAGGTTGTGTTTTTGTGACAAATCGCACAAAACGTACCTGCTGAGACACGGTTTGCACTCCGGCCGGGGCTCGTCTGGATTCGCCTTTACGCACTGCAGTCCGGCATGTCAAGCGAGCCTGTGCTGCGTGCGTGTCTGAGCGCGCGCGCGTGTGTGCGTGCGTGTGTGCGTGACGCTCTTATTAGGGTGGAGTGTGTGTGGACAGCTCCAGTTCTGAACTCCTTCCCCTGTCTTGTCCGGGTGATGCAAACAAACGAAACAATAAAAGTTGAATGAAAGGAGCACGCGCTATGCTGCAGCGCTCCTTATTGGGTGCAGGAGCTCATCTGAGCTGCTAATGGGGGAGAAAGTGAACGTCCTACACAGCCACGAGACTTCATTGGTTGGGCTAAACTGGACCAATAAGAGCGGCGCGAGAGAGAGGAGACATGTGCAGCTATAGAGTGTCTACACGGCTTCTAAACACCAGCAGCATCATTTCTGGAATGGCATGGACACTCAGCTGAGATAATGGAGATAATGGTGATGGAGGAGGGTGGAGGTTGCAGGCAGCAGCACGCAGCAGGACGAGAGGATGGGAAGTCTTAATGAACTGCATCATAACCGTAGCAGCAGTAGTTTTGGTGGTGGTGATAAATGCATCCACACTACATTTATTCCTTCATTCTTCATCTTCAGCATTTTCTGAATACAAAAAAGATACCAAACCTCTGCAGGGAATAAACTTTTAAAAAAAACTGTAATTTGTGGCATCAATGGTATTATATAACATATGGTATAACAACACATGAACCAGAGAGTCTATGTGTTAAATAGGTCAACACATATGTGAAATCTATGTGCTATAGGTTAAATATAATATACAGATAGGCGGGTAAACAAAGTAGTACTACTTATAATAGGACAGGAACAAACACCATTTGCAGATTGGTACAAATAAGTAGAGGAACGTGATCCACACAAACATAAGGAACATACATAAAAAGTCTCTAAACACATCAAACAAGTTAAACAGTATCTAGTTCAAACATGAGGCTCTCTCTCTCTCTCTTTCACACACACACACACACACACACACACACACACACACACACATACACACACACACACACACATACACACAAACACACTCTCTCTCTCTCTCTCTCTCTCTCTCTCTTCTTGCAGATCTGCAGGTTTGATTAGCTTAATCGACCAGCTGTTTGCGGCTGCAACTTCCAGAGTTAAAAGACGGATTTTTATTTCCTCTGTAGATTTGAAAACTTCTGTCTTAGAAGTCAACAGATGTTGATCGGCTGCTCATTAAATGGCGTTTATCTGGGTAGATAAATCAATCCGAAAATTGGATGCCTTGCTTTCCTTTTCATACAGAATATATAAATGCACTCAACATGCACTTTCACTCACTGGATATTTTGACTTCTTTGCCTTTAGACTGTTGTGAGTGAAAATCCCAGGACATCAGCATAAAGACCCAGACAAGCCCATCTGCCATGGACAGTCATGCCAAAATCACTGAGATCACATATTCCCCATTGTGATGGTTGATTACTGGAAGCTACTGGCTCATAAGCGTTTTATAAGCGTACCACTCACCTTGGTGTAAACATAAAATTGACTAAGTGCAAAAGTTTGGCCGTCGTTTCAGACGATCCTCTAGCATTTTTTGTAAACTTTTAACATTGAGTTGACTTGTAAACAGTTCGTTAAAATGTGCAGAAACATGTCATAATTAGATTTGCTCCATGCAGAGGGGTGTGTTGGCATGAATTGCTTAGAAAATCAACAACACATGCACCAGCATGTAATTCATTTAAATCTACCATAAACCCTTATTTACAACTGAAACTATCCAACCTAATATGATCCAAACAACTGAAGGTTAAGGACCTTGCTTAGCGGTCCAGCATGGCAGTGCTAAGACTGAACCCTGCACCTCCTGGTCCAAAGGCCGATACCTTTGCACTTCTGCACCACCGCAGTCTCACAGTATTACAATATGACCTAAGATGCAAAAGTAGACTTGTTATATATTGTTAGATTTGGTTTGAAAAAGCCAGGCTCTGTCGTGGTATAGGGTTGGGTCAGGGCCCTTGGTAAGGGTCATTTTCAATTCTATAATGCATCGTTACTTCAGAAAATTGGGATTTTTAGAGCAACATAAGCTGCCTTCAAAATGACATATTTCCCAGAGATGTTCATGCATCCTTCAACAGGGCAAAATGAAATGAAAACAAACCAAATCAAAGACTCAAAGGCTTTTTGTTGATGCTGCTTCACATGACTACAATCATATGTTTGAACTCACATCATTATTTAGTTGTTGCTGTTTTTCTTTAGCTCATTACAAGCCATTTATAGTCTGCGTATTTTTCTCCGTACTTTGTTTTGGAATGTGTTGCCTGACATATATAGAAGTTCACCTGACGAAACATTACATATCTGAGGTTTATACTGTCTGCAATAAAATAAAGGACAACTACATGGAAAGAAGGAACACTGCATGGATTTGTGTTTGCAGTTTCTGTACCGTACTGTATAACTTTTACTGGTTGGGGTGTAATATAAAAAAAACTGTAAAATGAGCGAAATAATACCTTGTTGTTCGGAGAAATGTGTACTCCAGAGAAAATACTTGTTAAACTGCATTAAAGTC
The DNA here is from genome assembly GCA_036873895.1 of Parotocinclus cabessadecuia. Lineage (NCBI taxonomy): Eukaryota > Metazoa > Chordata > Actinopteri > Siluriformes > Loricariidae > Parotocinclus > Parotocinclus cabessadecuia. The sequence continues at coordinate 15,895 of JAYJMA010094160.1, forward strand.
AGAATATGAGCTGTAGCTAAGCATGAGTCTCCAATTACATAACAAGCCTGCAGCCCGTCAGCATCTCCACCTAAGCGTTATGTTCACACGGCCTCCATTCCTGCTTGTCATGTGCATAAATAATGCATGGCTCTGTATGTTCAACAGCCCTGCTTCATTTCAGCCAGCATGACAAAGTGCAAAGTGCTCTGGCCAAACCCAACCCCCTCATCGAGTTATACGACCGAGTCGAACCCGAGCTCGGCCCTGCCTCTTGCAAAGCCGCGGAAAGGCGGGCATTCACTTTATCTCCATCACCATTAGCGGCCCATCAGCACTGCAATGCCGGCTCCATTAGTGCTCATTTGGCCAAACCCATGGGAGGAGGCAGGCGCATCAAGCCCTCTGCCCCAAGCTGTGATGAATGGACCAATGCGAGTGCCAGGCGCACAGCACTTATAAGCGCCCGGCATCGGTCCTGATGCCAGGGTCTGTGCCAGGGTCCGTGCACAAGCCAACGCGCATCACGTTGAAATGAACCATGATTATGTGAGGAGTAGCAAGAATGCAAATGTGTGAACTGCTGGAGATTTCAATATGAGCGTTACTTTAGTAATCTCATGTCTGCTTTGAGTATGTTAGAAAATAAAGAGCAGTAATTCATGCACTTACAATGCCTCAAGCACTTTCCGAGCCAGCTGCATCCATTTTCTAGGAGGAGCGCCTTGAAAGTGATAGGAAATGGGAACGTTTGGAATCCACTTCACTTTGAAGCACTAAAATATAAGCACCGAGCTTTGCTTTTGGAAGAAAAGCAAATAAATGACATTTCCAGAGAGCAGGTGCTCACTTTGTTCGCTAAGAAGTAAGAAGTGCTTTTATGTTGTTTTTTATTGTATATGTCCGCAGAAGTATTCAAACTATTCACCTGGTGCTTGGCTAAAGCAGTTACAAAAAGACTTGAGTCATGTGCGCACCATTTTATGAAAGGTTTCTCTTATTGTTCTATGCATGTTCCATTCTGTCCCAGCTTTTTTTTTGTACCTGTACCTGTTTCTGCTCCTTTCACATTGCAGTCCTGGCAGGGATGCGCAGCCCTTGTTCTCATTTCCATTCTGTCTCAGGTGTAAGGCATTTTGAATGAAATCATCTGCCAAGCTTAAGCACCTAAGATTGATTTTATTGCTTCTTCAAGCAAGGACTGCTGTCGCACTTGCTCGATATAATGATCGCACACAGTGATCGTACGTGGCGGGCAGGCCATTACGCCCTTGAATTGATGCCAATTTAGAATGACCAAGGACCTATATCTTTCGACTGCGGGAGGAAACCAAAGTACCCGGAGTAAACCTGGAGAAAGGAGCCAGGTTACTCCACTCTGAGATCAAACCCAGAACCTTCTTGCAGTGAGGCGGCACCGAGCCAACAAGCTCCAATTTTTTGAATATAATGTATTTATTATATTCCAGCACAATAAAAAAAATACAAGTAATAGAAAAACTTAAAGCATATTTGGATTCTTGTATATAAATAATATGCACATGAAACATGTTATTTTTGCATGAAACAAAATGTTTGATAACCAGTGTAATAATTCGCCTTCAAAAGGAATTAAGAATGTAAGCCTTTTTCTAAACAGTATTAATTAACATATTAATTTATGAACTCCAGTCTGTGGGCGTTATACCAGCCAGAGGGAGCACAGCACCCGAAAACCTAACACAATCTCCATGGCTCTAACACAGCAAAACTGACAAATAGCACAATCTCCTACTGAGAGCAAAGAATTCAAAAATCCCTTTTGTGTTGCCTAGCAACTGTCCCTGTCTAATTTTACAGCCATCCCATTTGTAAAGGATTTATGGAGGAGCTTCCAAATTTTTTTACTGTCTCACATTAACGAGCAATATGCTGTACTGTGCTTATATGGTTCTTTGCAAACATTCTGATATTAAGTGTCCATAAGAAAACAATAAGTAAGCAATAAATACATTTTGAAAAATGCAAAGCAAAAAAACACACAAAAAAGCGACTGAATGAGTGAATTATTCATGAATAAATATTTGTTTAAAATATTTGATTTGATTGCAACTAGTGAAAAAGTACATAACAATAAGTAAATGTAAATCATTTAACTGATACATAAACACATTCATTAAATATATGCATTTAAAAAAACAAGAGATTAGTAAATAACTGAATATAAATGATTTTATTTATTTGCCTTAGCTTTCAAATAAATACATTTATTTTCTGTCATTTTGTCCTTATGAAAAAAAGAAACTAAATAAATGAATGAATAAACGAGTAAATAAATGAATGCCATTAACAATTTGACAAGGAAATAGATAAACAAATCAAAAATTAGAAAAAAAAACAATTAAGTAAATACTTGCCTTTAATGCTTTTGTTTCAGGAATTGTATTTAATAATTTATATTTTGCTTTGTTATTGTTATATTTAGAAGTTATTTATAAGTTCATTTAAATTGAACAATGTTACTATTGCTGTATATACTGCATATATATATATATATATATATATATATATATATATATACTCTGTAAATAACCAGTATTTACTACTTGCATGCCATTACCTTTAACTTTAGATTCTGTTTTTTACATCTAAAAGGAATTAAGAACATATAAAAAGTGTAAAAATGCTTTTTGCACAGCTGCCGCACACAAAAAGCTAAGCTAAAGGTGTTCATTACTCACTGTTTAATAAAAGCAAACGTGAATGATGATTCAGTCGATGTCGACATTTCACTGTCCTGTTCGTTATGTGCTGCTCCCTGTTATTTTTTTTCCACAGAAGCAGGATATGAAAAGAAAAAGCTTCTCAGCTCTGCATATTAGGGTGGGTCTGTAATCGAGTTAAGGCCACCATCGCTGAAATCTGATAGAGCCTCCAATCAGTCCTCGCTCTCCTCCGGTAACCCACAGCAAGGCCGCTTCAGTCAGAGGAGGAAGCCCAGTGTAGTAATATCCTGCAAACACACAGGCTTATGCTCAGTAGGTTCATCACTGAATCTTGTAAAAGAGTTGGGATTTCATAATGAGAGAAAAAAACGAGAAAACAGTATAATATAACACACTATTTTTGCTTTGCTGTTTAAGTGTCTTTACGACGTTGCTTCATATTATAAAATATTTGTATTATATTAATTTTATAATATAATATATATTATAAAATATATTATAATATAATATAACTATAATATAATTTTATATTATATTATATTATATAAATTTTATTATATATTATATTATAGCTTCATACATTATTAAATATTATCTGCATTTAGACACCATTACACAAAACCCTGAATTTCTCTCCCGGAGAAGCTGTTTTCATTGCTGAGCAAAAGTCTCATGCTACTGGTATATTAGCTATAGAGTGGAACCTTGTTTTTTTGTCATTAATCCATTCGAAAGTGGCTGACGGAAACCAAAATGAATGATAACTGAAGTCATAGAAATATTATTGTAAATCCAATTAATCTGTTCCAGACATGCCTACATGAACAGTTTTTATAGAGAATAAGTATAGTTTTACAAAGAGAAAACTATAGAGTGTTTTAAGAGAAAACAATGAGACATAAATACAAACACAGTTCCACAGTAATCACTCACTTCTGGCTCTCGCAAAAACATGGGAAAAACCAGGCAAATGTTTCGGATGAACTGGGAGGGGTGATGCTTACTCATTCAGGAACCAAACCTGACTGAAAACAAACGTGTTGTAGCACTCTGATAGTACCCTCTTTAGGGTTTTTACTCAAAGCCAGACAGTAGTGAGCTTTAGCAGGTGGAAAAGATGGAGACTCGTACTCGTGTTTCTCTCATCACTTCATCACTCAGTTTATTACTACATATAATGACCATAATAAACTGACTCTTTTCTATATGTTCATATGTGAACTTAAAGAAGCGAGAATACACAGGATAAATAAAGTAAACTGGATCCAGTAATAATGTCTTATCTAATTTAGCATCACACTCTCTGTTAGTACACAGTGCACCAATTTGCCGTTTCTCCTTCTCTTAAAGAGACAGTACACATATTACCAAAGAACGTTACAGTGGGTGAGTGACCAATGCATGGGTGGCAAAATTTTGCAGAAAAAAGTCATGATAATCAAACTGTAGGATAACCAGGGCGAACGATAACCAAAATTGCACTGTACTGTTCTTTTAGCACTGGTATAATGGCCATATGGAATTATTTGTCTGTCTCGTTATTGGAATACAACCAGAAAATAAAGGAAATTCAAATGTTGTGTGAAACTACTCAGATAAATCAGAAAATATAGTTTATATAGGCTCAGAAATAAGTATTTAGTGTGAGCTCCACGTACACTTCAGGAATGAGTTTTTTACGATCTGAAGAAATAAGATGCTAATATGCTAATGCTCACAAAGTTTGGAAAGAAGATCAATAGAAAAGAGGATTATGGATTGACGCTTTTAGGGTTTGTCATTGTTTAGGAAGTGTTATATAAAGTCATTATAGCATTTCTAAAACAACAAATATAATGGTGGCCTAAGACTTTTGCACAGTCCCGTATATGTATATTCTGTATGTAGTATTCACTCACTAAGCATAAAACCTAATGCTTAGGTGTCTTATCATTTGTTTTACTGACTTTTTATATTTCCTATTTTCCTTTAAATAGCTTTGTTTGTTACTCAAATGTCTTTTAAGATACAAGCCAGGCCTTTACTCCCAAATACTCTTGTTATATAAGATCACACTACTCTTAAATCTGACACCCTGTGGGTGTAACACTATTCCAAAGTGGTATCTGCCTCTGTGGCTTAAGGTTTCCTTCACGAGTGATGGTCTGTACATGAGTCAGGCCATGTTAATGTTTCCCAAAGCAACCTTAAACATCCATTTGGACATGGCATATGTGGTAACATACAATGTGTGGGATTGTGGTTGTTTATTGGTCCAAGGTTCAAATCCCACCTCTGCCAAGCTGCTACCACTGGCTCCTGAACAAACAGTTGCTTGGATTGCATGACTGTAATTTGTTGGAAGTCCCTCTAGTCCCTCTAGTGTCTGTTAACTGATTGATTAGATGAATTGCATGTAAAAAGAATAAGAAAGTAAATTACTCTCAGAGAACACCTGCTAATTTTAGAGAAAAGGCTGATGGTCCAGGTTGAAACTCTAAAGTTCATAAGACTGGACTGGACTACGTTATAGTACTAGGTCATGTGGCTCTAGCTAGACTGTCAGGTTAGACTATAGGACTGGACCGTAAGACTTGACTTTATTTCTGAAGTGTAAGACTTCTCAGACACAGAGGGACACTTTGGAGTCACCAGTTAACCTTAGGCATGGCTTTGGAAGGGGAGTGGGAATTGGTGGAAACCAGAGTACGTATGCCAAGACAGGGAGAACATACAAACTCTAAACAAGCAGTCAGGATCTGTCAGGAGCTGTGAGACAACATGCCTGACTACCATTCCACCTTTTAATCATTATTTAATGTAAGTAATTATAACTATTATTTTTAGTGGTAAATACATACAGTATATATTGTGCTTTAATTTATATTTTATTGGTTTTCTTGCTATTTTTCTTTTGGTTTTATTGCTATTTGTAAAGTATTATTAATACAGTGGTACCTGGTTCTGAATGGCTGTTCCAAGTCAGAATTGTATTCTGAACCCTCAGGGTCAAACGTGTGCAGGTTTGACAAGTGTTCAAAGTTTTTTAGGGGGGCAAAGCAATTTCTAATCGACCATTAGACTGGTCAAATAAAGAAGTGAATTTCCAAGGTTGCACTGTAATGCTACTGTTAGTTGTAGTGGCATTATTATTATTATTATTATTATTATTATTATTATTATTATTATTACTATTATTATTTTTATTATTATTATTATTATTATTATTATTATTATTATTACATTATATTATAGTTTTCACAAAACAGATCAAGTAAAATATAAAAAATATATGCATTATATCAAATTACATGTAGCTGTTTTTTGTAATACAGACAGGTCTGTTACTGTAAATTAGACCTGTTTAGACCAAACCCAGCAGATCAGATAGGAAATGTGCAAAATATACACAAGGCTTTAGCCTTGAGCAGGATTGATTAAGAGGTAATTTATTGTAAATAAGCTACGCTAACAAATTACTCAGCCAGAGAGAACCACAGACATCCATTAAGAGAGTTAACCCAAGTGTCAGAAGCTGCTTTAAGAAACATGACCGATACACAAGCCTGTTATTATAACAATCTGGCAGAGAAATGCAGAGGCCTGGCCTAACTTATGCTATCTACACTAATTCTTCTAGTTCTAGACATTTTTACTCATGTTAAGTAAGTTCCAGTGTGGAACTGCGGTTAACCCTGATGGTCCAGGGTTTAAATCCCAACTCTGTCAAGCTGCCACAGTAGTTGGATCCCTGAGCGAAGGTCCTTAACCCACCATTGATTGAAATGTAAGACTGTATGAGTTGGAAATCGCTCCGGATAAGGGCGTCTGCTAAATGCCATAAATGCAATGTAAATGATCAGTTTGGCCTTTTCTAAACTTTTCATCTAACAGAATGAGAACATGTCTTGAATTTATTAACAAATCAGAATTGGCTTTGGGTTCATTCAATTTGCCCATTCGTTTCTGAGTACCAGTGTTTCCTTCCAGCTTGTCCATGTGTTACGCAGGCACAAATGACTGTGTCTGAATAAGGCCAGATGGTGGGATTGGTCCAGGGCATGCTTCTGCCTGCATCCAACAAATTTCAAGACCCACTTCAAATCCGATCAGGATAAGGTGACCTAAAAAACTAAAAGTGGACAGATCTTAACCAGAGACTAATCCTGGTCGCTTTGTTTTTTCTTTTTTTTAAATCTGAATTCACTGACAGGAGGACTTCTGAACGGCTTCAGGTGTTGTGTCACACCTGACGACTGCGCAGGC
>JAYJMA010094169.1:0-22821 GCA_036873895.1 Parotocinclus cabessadecuia
ATGCTCTTACCACCGGAAAAAATCATTCTGTGCTGAGAAAAGTATAGAAAAAGAGATTTTGGAATATTTCTGATGTTAGATAATAAGCCCTGGCTCATTTTTTGCATTCTAGTGCATTTTCGTTTATAGTAGTTGGAGGTCAAAGTTCTGGGCAAGCCATTGAAATTCTCAGTCGAAGATGGCAAACCAATTATCAGTGGACATTGTTTAAGAACAGCAGGACAGAAAGTTGAACAACCCCGTACAGCTGCAAACCAATCTACTGCCAAAGCTTGTCTCTGGAGAATCCAGAAACGTTTGCTTTATATTATGAATGTGTTACGTGTAAGCATTACTGAAATACCAGAGCTCAAAAATAAGAAGGGGTGTCCCAAACTTTTCTTTATATAATGTTTTGGGGCACTCTGGCTTTGTGAAGCATCATATCAAGGATTTAATTAAATTAATTTAATGAATGACATTTTTTATTTCCAGACTAATCAGAGGACATTATTATGGAAGCACACTGTAATTTGCATGTCTAAAACAAAAGCCATAAATCTACAAATTCATCTGCAGGTAAAAAGGAGTGATTAAAAACTGTTAGCCTGACTAACTGAAAAAGCATTGCCTCAGTAAGAGAGATGTCAATTGACACAGAAAGGATTCTAGAGCTCTTTCAAAAAGGAAATTCAACCCTAAATGTTTCAAAAGGCCATTCCCAGTTAGCCATGTATAAAATGTGGTGCAAGTATAAACAAAATAGGAAGGAAAATTTACAGGTGGACCAAAGAAAAAAGCCTCAGTATAGAAATCTCAAGACAATACTCCTTGTAAATAGAAAATGCTCAACACAAATACAAAAACAAATCTGCGGAAACAGGAGTCATTGTTTGTGAAAAGCCAAACAGATAACAGAACAGCAAAAAAACAAAGTTACAGTAGGCTAAAAAAAAAATACAAAATTCATGATTGGATAAAAGTGACGCTGTGCAATGAATTAGAATTGATTATGAAATAAAATGATTCTAGAACTTTTGTTTAGTGCCATTCATATGTAACATATAAAGACGACGACCTGTCAAAACAATCAATTACCCACTCGTTTTCATATGGGGTTGTATGCCAGGAAAAGGACTAGAGGAGATAGCAATCATTTTCTCAATAGTCAATAGACAGGTGTACATTAAAAAGTTGTATATTTACACCATGATGTAAGATAACTTACTAAGATATGAAACAGGATAGCAAATTTCAGGATGTTTTTTTTTTTTTTACCACAAATACTCTAATAATCAAGTAGAGTTTACTATCATAGTTGACTCAATTTAAAATCTATTTTGTTATTTATTTTGAATTTTATTACTAATTGAAATTGTATTATTGATTTCAATTATATTATTTACTTACTTTTACTATTACTACAACTAATTATTCAATTAACATCTTGGCCACCCATGGAGGATGGGTCCCTTTTTGAGTCTTGGTCCTCCCAAGGTTTCTTCCTTCTACAGGGAGTTCAGGGAGTTTTTCCTTTCCTATAATATTGTAAAGCTGCTTTTTGAGACATTGTTCCATTGTAAAAAGCGCTATATAAATACATTTGAATTTAAAGACACTGGATGCGATACCTGATAGTATGACCGCAGGTGCCGGTTGAGGATGGAGAAATTCTGAACTCGGAGAATCTTGTCATCTGACCCATTGCGATAAATCTGCTCTACCTTTTGATTAGGGTCACTGCAGGAAATCAAATCAAATCAATGCGTTGTCACATTTTACTGCACTGGCTTTAATGTCCATGATCACAGATGAGACTGTGCCTTACATAATTCTCATGATTTCATTGAGGTAGACTCCGTCAGTGAGGTGCAGGTAATGCCTATGTGCATTGTGGGAGCTGCAGTTCACTTCCATGTAGTCTTGGTCCAAGACTTGATCACTAACCATATTCTCAAAAAGATGTACCTTGGGGGAGAAAAAAAAGCTTTATAACCTTTGGAAGCACATTATTTCAGTCTATATATACTTTGTTATATTAAGAATGGTAAGGTAGAGTGTATTAATTACATTTTTTGTGTGTAGTAGGCTATACCACCTATGTTAATATAGCCATTTCAGCCAGAGTAAATTGCTTTAATTTTAATTTGTTTTAATGTGAGCTTTCACAGTTTGACCATAAAGTTCACACTTCTACTATGATTTTTGTTGTAATTTGTTCTGCTGTCATATTTCATACTACAACTGCAAACTGGTCATTTGGCCACTTCAATTGTTTTGCTGTTAAAATTCACAGTATATTTTTTCCTGGGATGTTATACTATGGATATGAAGATAAAGGTCACCCAAGAATGAGGAATATGCTTGTAATGTTTAAATAAATGTAAATTGTGCGTAGTTAATTCAAATATCTCAACAAACTGGTAATGATGTGTTAAAAGAAAATGTTTAATAAAACACGTACCCAAGTGACGAGTGCGCTTCCCATAAACGTCTCTAACATTTCCGTAAAGTTCGCGTCCATCTTGTTCAAACCTTGTCAGGTGGCTATTCAGAAATATTCTCATATAAAGTTTTTCACGGGTCCATTAAAGTTTGCATGCAGTTATCATTGCGGTAAGTTAACTAAAGTGTTGTAGCTACTAAAATAACAGGAAAATAGGCGAGTTAAATAAACCTGTTACTTCGCATTTTGTCTGCCACTGCCCTTCTCCTTTTTTGTCACGTTAGTGACACATTGTGTAACCACCCCGGAATCTGACAGCGCTCTTACAACAACCCTCTTTACTCTTTTCTCTGTCCCCTTTCTGCATTTGTAACGGAACAAGCTCACAGAACTTGGGTGAATGGAAATCCCTCCTCCCATACACACATGCTGCTTGTTTGTACGTTTCCTGGTTAAAACTGTAAGTCTAAAATGTCACTCAAGACACCTACAGCTCAGGTTTCTACACTGCCAGTCAAGGGATGGGGGATTTTTGAGTGACAATCTTATCTCCATAGCACTATTATGTGATCGTACAGATGTACAGGGTTGGAAGTCAGCAATGTCACCTTTTTGTAATTTATGTTGAATTTCTGACATTTGATCATTTTCTCACTATAAAGTGTGGTCAGAGGGGAAAAAAACTCTACCCTGGAAAAGCTATACTGTGAAATTTCATAGTAAAACTGTAAATTGCTTGACATTGCTTGAGTTCATGTGAACATTTACAGACCATACAGGCATTATGTTACTAATGATCTAAATTTTGCCAACCTTTTTATCATAATCTCCAGAAATGTTAATATAAATGTAAAGGTAAGTTGAATTTAATGGATATGCTTGAAAAGATTGGTTTTCTCACTATAAAATGTGCTCATAGGAAAAAAAAACTGAAATTTTATAGTAAAACTGTACATTGTTTGAGAGTTTTGATGTGAACTCTTACAGTTTTACCATAAAGTTCACATTTCTACTATACATTTTTGATGGTAATTTGGCCATCATGGTTCTACTGTCAAATTTCATAGTACGACTGTAAACTTGGTTGCCTATGAACTGACCATAAATTATTTTACAGTTCTGCTATGGATTTTGATGGTAATTTGGATTTTGTCAGGGGTCCTTACCAAAGAGACTTACAACTGAGCTGAGCAGTTTTGACTTGAGGCAGGATTTAAACTCACAACCTTCCACAGCCTTATACGTATTTAGCCACCAGGCACCAGTACCAAATACAGACATTTGCAGATGGTGCCAAATATTCATAAAAAATGTAATTTACCATACAAATTAAATTCTATCCCTAGATTGACGTCACTGTTATCCCTAACATGACAGGGAATATAACCTTATCCAGAGTGACTTACAGTTGAGCTGAGCAGTTGAAGGTTAAAGCCCTTTCTTAAATATTAGAATTAATATCCTCCAATTAAGTAAAAAGAGCCTTACAATGAGTATGGTGCAGAAATCATCGTGATATTCACCAGACACCAGACTGAGTTGCTCAGTGGAGGTAATTTTTGCAGCACTGAGGGATGATCTACCTGACCAATCTCCCCTCAGTCAGGTTGAGTATTTCTGTATTTTGGTTTCTCATTTGTTTTTATTTTGTCCTTGCTGTGGGCTTTTGTAGGATTTTTGCAGATGACATGTAGCTGTCGTACAATTACGTACCCAAAGTGTAATGGTGTTCTGTACCTCTTGCCTTCAACAAAATACATCTTGTTTCCAAAATTGTTGCAAAATTGAGGTGAAAAGGTTTTTTTTAATAAATACTTTTTCCTTTGTTACTTGTACTTTTAGTATCATGTACTTTTTGCTCCTACTTGAGCAAAATTTGTAAGCCATTTTAACCTTTATATGAGATTTTAATTTTATTCCATTATTATTAGATTAGTGGACTGTAGTAGCCTAGCGGTTAAGGCACCGATGGTCCTGGGTTCAAATCCCACCTCTGCAAAGCTGCCACAGTTGGGTCCTTAAACAAGACCCTTAACCCACAATGGCTTGAATTGTAAGTCACTCTGGATAAGGGTGTGGAAATGGTACACATTTAGGATGGTAAGGTGAGTATGGCAAAGCATGATTTGGCTCTTGAGTACTAATTTGAAGAATGGGAGTTCAAATACCAGCTCTTCCAATCTGCCATCTTTACAGTCTTTTAGTGTGTTTGCTTCTTAACGTTGAATTAGTTACATTACACCATGCGTATATCAGATTTATATTTACAAAGAATATGCAGAGGCAAAATCTGACAAACACAACTCATCTTACCACTCAGCCTCAGAATTCAGGCATACCAGAGTAGGTACATTTTAAATGAGCATTACTTTGGAAGGGATTATTGAAGGAAGGGTCTATATTTGAAGTTTAAGTGGTAAAATGGCCTGTGTCTACTTCCACCAGAATGTGTATCTATTATGTGAATATAAAAACTGGTGCATTAATAGAGGTGTACGTAAGTTTAAAGTCAAAAGTAAAGATACAATATATGGTAATACACTTCATAACAATATTACTGTGTAGTGCTTTGGAAGCAGTTATGGTATTAGGAAGGATAAAGGGATTTATTGTGTCAGAACATTCCATCAGCCTCTAATCCTCCTCAGTCTCTGTCTACCCTCAAGTCAAATATATCATACTGTTACTCAAAGCTAGGTGTTATGTAGAATAACCAATCCATCCAATGACAGTGGAAAACACGGTGAACTCGGGAACAAAATGTAGCTAAGGGCAGAACATAAGTAATATCAGGTAGGCCAGAGGCAAGGATCCAAACAGATGTCCCTGAGGCTATATGGCACCAGCATTGCCTTATGCAACATTTATTATTTTAAAAATAAAGTAGTGAAAGAATCAGTCAATCAGTCAAGAATCAGTATAGCCCCCCTCCAAAGATGAAAGGGACTATAACAGCCAGTCCAACACATCATTCAAAATGCTAAACAGCGACATAAAGCAGGTATAAACTTTATTTGCCTTGTGCATCTTTTGCATTTACTCTATAGTGATATATTTACAATCATAAAGCAGAATGAAGAACTATGGACAGCATGCAGTGTCATGTACAATCTCCATTTATCAACCCAACGTCACTGCGGCTTCACATTCCAAGTTATATATTTCTCATTTTACATACATATATATATAGGCTTTGCATATATTTATATGTAAAATCTGGATTGGAACAGAATGGTAGGGTTGGGGCATTATGTTACTAATTATCTAAAATTTGTCAGTCTTTTTATCATAATCTCCAGAAACATTAATATTATTGGTAACAAAAAATGTGAAGGTAAGTTAAGTTTTAATGGGTATGTTTCTCCTTCGGATTCTGAAGTACATTAATGAGAAGCTTGAGCGTAATTTTCACAGTAAACCCCTTCATCATGCTTCTTCCTTTTTAGCTGGAGGCCGTGGCGGCTTTTTCAACTGCTGTTTCTGCCTCTTGAGGGGCAACGTCAACCTGCACCAACTGGAACAACTTCATCACCTTCTCGTTCAACTCTTTGACTGACTCCTTTACGCTCTTCTCCAGGATGTAGCCCTCTGTCTCAATCTCCACATTCTCCTGGCCTTCCACAGCTTCCATTGAGGTCTGCAGGTAGCGCAGGCCAATCAACACAGACGTCTAGAGCAGGGATAGAGGTAACGGTAACAGGCAGGAGTGAGTATTGATTGTGTATGTTGATTGTATGTTGTTTTTTTTATGCTTTTATGCAGTTTTGGTAGACATATTGCAAGAAGATTTGGATTCTATAAACTTGCTTGACATTTGAGTTTGACTAACGCAAACTGTTTATACTTTTATATTTGCTGCTTTGGAATTATGGTGATTAAATATGAATTGTAATGCAATAAGAGGCCAGTATGGTGGCTCGGTGGTTAGCACCGCTGCCTTACAGCAAGAAGGTCTCGTGTTCAATCCCGGGGCAGAGCAGCCTAGGTCCTTTCTGTGTGGAGTCTGCATTTCCTCCCCATGTCTGTGTGGGTTTACTTCGGGTACTCTGGTTTCGTCCCACAGACCAAAGACATGAATGTTGGGCTAATTGATTACTCTAAATTGGCATTGTGTGTGTGTGTGTGTGTCTATATATATATAGACTAGACAGACTAGTCTTGATATGAGCTTGTTATGGATACCTTGTGTGTGTCCCTATGATGGCCACTGATTCCGATAGCGACGTTTAAAAAAGCCAGATAAACATGCAATAAGAATATGTTTTAATGAAATTATTTTATGCTTTATGCTTTTTTGTGTGTTTTAGATTTATTTTCTATCTACAGCTTATTTTCTTGTCAGAATGGTCTGTGCTAGATAAGGACAGTGCTGAGAGTGAGAGAAGCTGTTTATCTTTTGCTATCTGTTTATCCTTGTTATCAAACAACCGTTATCTTAGGATGACTAAAGCTTATAGAATGCGAATATAAAGTGTTGCTCTCTGCAAAATTAGACAGGATAGCACAGGGATAAAGAGAGACAACTGTGTGAATACTTCAGGCCATTCCTTCCCTAAACCTTACAAGTGATTTTTCTGTTGCAAGACACGACTCATAATTCAACAATTCAACTCATAGATGACTCAAACCGGGTTATTAACTATAGTTAATACAGAGGAGACCTAAAAGGGAACATCTACACTGCTCACAAAAATAGGGGATATTTTAAAATGAAATATACCACAATGAAATACTCCATAATTTTTGTGTAGATGCAATGTTCAGGACGTTTATCTGTTCCTGCTTAAATGGGGAGCAGCATCCAGATGTACAAATGTCTGTAACTGCATCAAAACTAAATAAAAACGAAATAAACTTTTTATCAAGCTTGAACTTGAAGACTGGCAATCTGTCAGTCACTTGTTGGTTCTTTACGTGGTTCTTTCATAGCCATTTTGGTAACTGGTATAATATTTATCTTGACACTTTTAGCAAACTGAGCACAGCTTAGACGTTTCAGGTTGACCCAGTTTATTTTTACCCTAGCTATTTTCAGAGTGTAGATACAGCAGTTCTGAGCCTGATTGTATTTATATCATAACATGACTACAGCCCTTCTTGCCAGAGGGTTAATACCTAAATAGTGACAAATACTTCAGTGGTTGCATTTGAAATTCATATTTCAGTACATTGCTTTAGAATAACTTTAAAGTTTGGCAGTAAAGCATTGCATGTATATTTTATATTTAGAAGATCTTGAATGTTGTTGGTGGAAACAGGTTCAGGTACTTTAATCACATTCACATGTTTATTTCAGCTTACTCCCTAGACAAAACTGCTGCCAAATCATTGCACTGGGAACTCATTTTAAAATATCCCCTAATTTTTGTGATCAGTATATAATATATTGTCGACTCTTGGACCCAAAAATTACAAACTTGGATTCGTCACTCCATAATACTCTCATCTTCATTCCAGAACTTTAGCAAATTTGAGCCTTTTCACCCTGAAAAAGTGGTTTCTTGTTTGCTACCCTTCAAATAAGATCAGTCCTGATCAAGCTTATTTGGACTGTAGAAAGATCAACTTGATCTCCTGGTGAAGCTGCCAGTTGCTGCTCTTGTTCAAATGTAAGGGCACACACTAAAAGCTTGCCTCTGTAGTTTATAGAAAGCTGTCTTATTCCCTAATGCTGCGTAAATATGTCCTGTATTTTCTGGTTGCATTCTAATAAACACTGTCCTGGCTAAATGACGCAGTGAAACCATGCACTCCTAAGGCATGTTTTTGAGTGATTTTGAGTGTTTGCTATTTTGAAGGGAAAGTTTAATGGCCATTGAACTGCTTGGTCATGCAGACTTGGTCATCTTAGGTGCAATATCTCTGGTCTGTACCTGAATCAAGAAAACAGTCAGGACTCCAGGCCCAATCGTGTTCATCACACCCATGTAGTAACTGACAAGAGCCTGGCGACAGCCACGGTTATACAGGTTCAGCTCCTCGCTCTGGTACTCGTAGTTGTAATGAGCTGTATTGTCTAGTAGGTGGTACTGGATGCAGGGCCTGGGGGAGGCCGGGTTACAGCAGCTAAAAGGAACTCCGTCCACCAGATAGCGGCCATCCACATTACTCTTTATACGACTGAACAGTGGAAAGAGTACCACAGAAAACAAATAGATTAGTTTAAATATGTAAGACATATGCAATGAAATGCTTACTTTAAACCAACTGACTTGAAGAATTTAATTTACTAGTTGATAAGAAAAAAACAGTATATTGGTTTGTGAAACTTGCTTCAATTTTGAAATCCATATAGCTACCAGTTTGGCATTAGTATGAGTAGTATGGAACACTTTTAATTACATTTTCTTCTGTTTATTTACTAAAACAGCTAAAAAAAAAAGGGTGTGCTAATATGTTAAACAGCTTTGTTTTAGACAAAGCAATTAACTGCAACCCACTAACAGGGTATAACTATCCCTAAGATATGGCAATGACATGACAAAAATGTACATAAATAATAGTTTAGGGACACAAAAACGGGACCAAAACTGACAGAAATCCCTAAAAACACAGCTAACCTAAACATAGTACAGCAGTGGAAATCATCTTGAAAACAGAAACACATTCTTCTTCGACGTATTACACAATATCATTACTATGCTTGGTAAAGTGTAAAGGTTATGAAAAGTGCTTACAATTATAAAAATAAAATAACAATTTTCTTCTATACTGCTTGTTTAAACTGGAGAGCAACACACAAGCAGAGCTTGCACCAGAATGAGGCTGGAGATGCTTGATCTAGATTGACTGTTATATCTCTGTGGTTCAATATGCACATGTGCTCCACTGATCCAGCTACATGTGAATGTTTTAAAGAATCAATGCATATCAGCCAATGTAACATATTAACAGAAACCATGGTGTTAATCTGTTTTTTGTTTTCACCTTTAAAAAATTATCAAATGAAGAAATAGGTGTTATTTTTTGACCTGCATTTTACTTACTCTTT
The DNA here is from genome assembly GCA_036873895.1 of Parotocinclus cabessadecuia. Taxonomy (NCBI): domain Eukaryota; kingdom Metazoa; phylum Chordata; class Actinopteri; order Siluriformes; family Loricariidae; genus Parotocinclus; species Parotocinclus cabessadecuia. Next base: position 9,417 of record JAYJMA010094169.1, read on the forward strand.
TACTTCCTTGGAGGTGAAGTCCAGGTAGCGGTTGTTGACCCACTGCACTTCAAACCAATCCCTGTAGTTTGTGTTTCCACAGCACTGGAACTCAATCTGCAGATGGTCGATGGTCTCCTTCTGGAAGCAGCGACCTGGGGTGTCTGTGTCCTGTGGATGATGTATTACAACACCACACTTCAGAAAATCTTGCTTTAGTTACACAATGGTCCAGTTTCTTAAAACATATTAAGCCTATAACTAACATGGATTCTCACGTATAAAATCGGACCGGTACACCATCTAATCATTTTGACAGTTGACACTATTTAGGGATTTAGACTGGTGTTATTTGTTTGTTTATTACTGCATCAACATCAATAGCTTTTCATGACAGGAGGAAGGTTACATCAATACTAGTAAGACACGTAATGTGACCAAATAACGCATGACTTTGGAACATGGGGAGAAACCAGAGTACCTGAAATAAACCCACACAGACAAGGGGAGGATATACAAGCTCCACACAGGGAGAGTTCGAGGTCTGGATCAACATAGGGATCTATGGAGTTCCTCTTTGACTTTGGTAAACAGATTACCAAAAAACTTGTAATGGAAAGGTCTGAGCTCTGCTTAATGCTATAAGTGCCATGCTGGCTTCACCTACATATATCTAGAAGTGCAGGTCACCAGTCATTTGACCTCTGTGGCTTCCTTATAGTAGTGCTTCACTGGATTCACTTACTTAAAGATTTCAAATGTTTTAAAAGTGCCAGTTCTGGAAATTAGTTTTTATATTTACATATATTTTCATATTTCTTACCTTATAGAAGCGAATGCCATTCTTTAAGCCTACTTTGAGAGACTCCTCCAGACTCGGCTGGAGGGCATAGCTTAACGCCATGGCTACCAACAGCAGAGTGGTGAAGAAGAGAGACATGAAGAAAAAGGGGGTCAAGAAGTTCTTCCAGCGTGGAAAGCGTGATGCATCCAGTGAGTCCTGACACACTTTACCAGCACATAGGTTGATTCCCACAGACGTCAGTCCCACCACCATAAGCAAATTGGGCACAATGTGGATGTCATTGTTATGCATCACCTAGGATGTTAAAGTGAAAGTTAACAATGCAATTAATGGAATTAGAAGCATATGAGCAATATAGGAACATATAGGAATATAACATATAGGAAGCATATCCACAATCAAATCAGACTACAATATTTTGATTACTTCTTTAAACATTTCTGTAAAGTTCAGTACACTACACTACTAAATTCCTGCCATGTCACAAAGTATTTCTGACACCAGAAAGTAGTAAAATAGTTTTCCATGTTGAGAATGAATCCTATGTGAATTAAATGAAAATTTACAGACCTTATGTTACATATACAAAAAAAGAAGAAGAGGATATTACATGAGGGCCCCCCTGCTATACAGCTCATCTCACACAGACACACCACCCACACAAAGAACATGAGGAATGCTGAGAATTAGGAGCCTCTAGTAAGGAGAAGGACGAACACACACATATGACAAAGTCAAGAACCATAAGTAACACAAATAGAGTCACTCTAAATAATCCAAAATCAGATAATATGAGAATAATTATGTGTTGATTTGTGTTTTAAGGATTTCAAGGCATCACAAGTATGCGTCTATGTTCCACCTTGGCAGATGATAATGAGTCCTCAGGGTTCTGGGTCGAAGCGAGATACATTGCAGCCAAAATCTTTCTCAAAATCACATGAAAATACAACAGTATTTCCCTCTCTCATTTTGGCCTATGAATAATTAATCAGTTGATGTATTGAGTTATTTTGAGGGCACAGCATATTTACACTGTTATACAAGCTGTAGACTGACTACTTTACATTGTACAAGTGTCATATCTTCAGTGTTGTTCCATAAAAAACATAAAACTAGTTACAAAACCATGAGGGGTGTACTTACTTTTGTGAAATACTGTATATTAAATCAATAATAATGGTTAAAATAAGAAAATGGAGTACATTATCCTATAAATTTAGAATTTTAGTTGAGTAGTCTTGGCAGGTTTAACTAATAAATGAGTTGTAAATTAGAACAATGATAAATATGCTGAGTTAATGCCTTGTTTTTCTGTACTGGTCAGGGTTTGGTATGTTGTGTTTTTCTGTTCCTTTTTCATGTGATCAGCAACAAGCCATCTAAACCCATGGTCGATGGTATCTTCCTTTATTTTAGCACTGAATTTAGCAATTGAGAATTGTGCTTGTAACCTTAACAAAAAGTAATATGTAAACTGTTATAATCTGCTTTAGTGTAAAGCATGTCATGAAAGCACAAATGATCTGCATGATACAGTGTTTTTAGCTTAATCTTTAAGCTTATAATACTATTTTTACACAGTTATGCAATATATTTTGTGCACAGGTGGAAGTTAAGAGCCATCTACTTAGTTTTAGCACTGTGCTAACATAAGTTAAGACTGCAGGAGTGATTAAAGATTAGTACCTCAGCCCGGCGAACAAGCTCAGTTTTGAGGAAGACTCCCATGGCAAAGGTGATGGCCCCAGAGACCATTGCTACCCATGAGAGCAGCCACAGACCCTGAGCCAAACGTACTCTCCTCTGGAAGGGGAACTTGATCTTCAGTAGAGCCATTCTAGAAGAAGTAATTACATTAGGGAAATATGGGAAACAAGCATGAGTTAGATAAGGTAAGAAATGTATTGACAATAATATAAAATGGCAACTATAAAACAATTTCAGACAAAATGACTAAAAATTATCCTGGGAACAACTATATAAAGGCCATCATTAACAGTTTGGGTCTATGTTGGGTTAAAATTTTAAAAGTATCCAAAAAGTGATTTAGAATTAGTACAAATTTATTGACTAATAAAGAAAAAGAAATCCAATAACCCATGATATGAAGAAGAGCAGTAAAAAAATTCAGCGTCACATCAAAATATGATCAAAGGCTTTATCCAGTTATTTTCCAGTTCTTTTCAATGATGTAGAAGATCTTCAGTTACCTTTAAAAATGGTATGCTGTCTGTTGTTTATGACTAATGAATTATAGTACGCTTCCTACAGTTCTGCAGCCATTTTGGAGAGGATTACAGAATATGACATGAAGCATTATGCTTTAGGTGTCATAATCTCCTCTACGTGATCCTATTAAACTAACTCCAGCCTATAGGAATCTAGGCTGTCCTTTAAGTAAAACTGTCCTTGGACTGCAAAGGCAAAGAGAGGGTGGTGTAAATCATGTGCATATTGAATTGGAGATAATTTTATGGGTTTTAACTTTAGTAACTTTAGTAAACAATATTTGGCAATACACTGCAATGCACTGCAATATAGTACTGTAAAAAATATATAATCTAATATGGTTGGTGACTTCTTCAGTCTCACCTAGTTGAAGAACTTCCCCCAATCTATAATCTAATATTACACATAGATTAGAAATATTTTGCTATGATGTACACTCTCCATCCACTTCATTACATATACATGAAAAACAAATACCTAATCGGCCAATCACATGCCAATAACTCAGTGTATATTTAGGCACATAGACATTCTGCTGAAGTTCAAATCGAGCACCAGAATGCGGAAGCAGGGTTAAGTGAGTTTGAACGTAGCAGGGTTGTTGGTGTTGAATATTTCTGCTGATCTACTGGGTGTTTGGTGTACAGCCATCTCTAGGTTTTACAAAGAATGGTCTGCAAAAAAGAAAATATCCAGTAAACAGGAGTTATTTGCGTGAAAGTGGTATGTGAATTCCAGAAGAGTATCGCAAGACTGGTTCGATCTGAAGTAGATGAGCTACAGCAGCAGAAGGCCACACTGGGTGCCACCAGTGATAGCTAATAACAGACAACCAATATTGTGTTTTTCACTGGCTCACCACAATTGGTCAATGGAAAAGATTAGAAAACCTTTGCTGTGACATTTGAATGATGAGGTGAAACTGAGCACCGTTTATACACCACAGCCTACCCAAGTACTGATGCTGAACATGTCCATTGTTTGTATGTGGTGAACAGGAGATTTACAACATGCAATATGTTGCTGACAAATCTGCAGCATTTCTGTGAAGCTATCATTTCCATAATCTTTGAGAAATTGTTTAAACACCTTGTTGAATCTATGCTCCAAAGAAGTAAATAAATTTCGAAGGCAAAAGGGGGTTTAACTTGATATTAACATGGTGTACACAAGGAAGTGGCCGCTGAGTGGATACGTAACATTTATTGTGGAGAACACAGTGCAGACAGCAGAATAGTATACTACTTTTAGCAGGCCTAACTTTGTCTCAATATGTATGTCACTTTACACATTAATGAGTACATTAATTACATAATACATATCATGTGTAAGACACAAATTTAGTTATCACTGGAGGAAAAATAGAAGAAAGAAGAACAAACACTATCATAGAACAAACACAGCGTACAACAAGGTACAAGAGAAATGAAATGAAACTTTTTGTGAGCAATGTATATAAGGTCTAAAAAATATATGTCTAATATATGAAATATTAAAATGGCTATAAACTCTTGACAAGGTCTGCTATAACATTATGTAGAAAAAAAATCAAAGATTTTGCACAAGCCAACATTTTATTGTTTTATTCTTGTTGGTCTATGTATTTTCAGCTGAAAATCTTCTTCAGTGCTGCTCCAAGGTAAATCCAGTAAACAGACACTCATCTTTGTATTGATGTAATGTGGGGACATCGCTGGTCTGGTCACATGATATGTTGAAAGAAAGTCTATGGAGGACATGCTGAACTTCATTATCCATCAGTCACTTCATAACTCTCTTCTCCAGAGGTGGGGAACAAATCAGTGAGTCTCAAACTTGGGAACCAGTGCTATACAGACTGAGAAACTCTGGCACAATCCTGCCCCTCTGGTGAAGCATCATCTGTTGGTTGTGGATTTGTGTTATGATTTCTGACACTGTGGTTAAGTCCAGGAAAGGTTACCATCACCTTATGTCCAGCTCTATGTGCACTGGCACCAATAAGTCCAGCTGTAGATTCATTGGCACCACAACTCCAGTGCTGGGTTGATTGGCACCTTCAGAAATAAGGGTCTCTATATATATCTAGTGGTTTACTTTCAGTATCACTAGGGCTAGGTTCCTGAGTCAACAGTGCTTTTTATGTTGGAGTCTTGTTCTATGGTTGTCATATGACCAGACCAAGGGTGCCCCACATTGCAATTAAGACTGGATTTCCATATTGTCTCAAATCACCATGAATTCACTGCTCACAAAAATTCGGGGATATTTCATTGAGGGATATTTCATTTTGAATATATTTGTGTGCAGTATAATAAGTATATAATCAGTAGCAGCCAAACTCAGTTTTTGGACCCACCAGTAGCAAATAAAATGACTTGACATGGCTTGCTAGATGAAAGTGCTTCTAACTATCAATTTGTGATATTACTAGTCTATATTTGCACAAATGGAACACAAATAAATGGCACTCATTTTTGAGGTATTTTGAAGGTTAATTGATGTGGACTGATTTCACAGTTAAACAATTTTTACATTTAAACAAATAATTCACCACCACAAACAAATCCCATGACAATTTTCACACAATGCTGTAACTGATTATGTATTTCCAAAAAAATAGCATAAACATTCAGTGTAACAGAAATGCACCAGTTCATGTTATGGTAATAGGAGGTGCCAGCTTCACATCTATCCTAAGTATTTATGGTCTCAGTAAAAAATAATAACAATAATAATGTAATAATAATTAAAGTAATTACAATAATTTCTCAATACATCCAACAAATGTTAACTTCTTAGCTGGGGTGCCATACATGAGCATATAAAGATAGTCTGTCACTTTTTTATTGAGGAATCTGTGGGATTTGTATGTTTTTCTATGTCATACAACATATACAGTATAGTATAGTATAGTATAGTATAGTATAGTATAGTATAGTATAGTATAGTATACTTGAGGAGCATCACAAAGTTTCATGCATGTGGCCAGTTTTACTTGGACAGGGTACATATCCTGACTATGTACACATAATCTATATTTCTATTTATTTAAACTCTTCCTAGATGTAAAAGATAATATTAAGAGAGAGTGCTGAAGGAAAGGCTGGCCTGATCTCGTTTCTTTACATCCCAACCCAAAGCCATTCAGCACAACTGGCTTATTCATTGTACACAAGATCTATGTCTAACTATCTAATTATCCATTATGGTCATGCTGTGCATTACCTGAACACCCTTCTCCTTTCCCCCACCCTGAGGTTCCCAAATATTTCATGTTGATAAAGTGGTTTCCCGTTTCTAAGTCTAAATTAATTGTTGTGGCCATGGGGTCATCAGCTTTAGCCTCTGTGCCAGATGACTGCCTGTAGATGACAGGGCTGGGGTCCACAGGAGTAAAAAGAAGGCATGAATTTTGTGCTTTAGGGAATGGAAGAATGTTTGTATCTTCATTCTGTGTGAATGCACCTACTGACTTTTATGATCCAACCCAGAGCTTCTGATTTTCTCCCCATGGCAAAAATGATGTTGCATCTTCCTGCTTGTTCTCTGAACAAGCTGGAGTTTGTGTTTGGTTTTCCCTATCTGATTGGTAATCTGATTGAGCAGGAGATGAGACATGTAAGAAGTTCTTCAAAGCATCTTGAGAATGAAAATGCTTGTCCAAAAGCTCCTTGATTAAGGAAGGAACCTGAAAGTGGAGAGTAAAGACAAACAGTGATTTTTATCATGGCTAAATTACAAAAGCATCCAAACTGTGACGTTATGTCCTCAGTTAAATTTGGTAAGCATGTTATCTTAACAATAGTTAGGGGATCAGAGAACAACAGAAGATCATCATACTGTGTAAAAATCCCAACATTCAGGACAAACCTAATTGTATCTTGATGCTTACGTTAATGTTTTCCAGTGATGTAATTGTATTTTTAGCAGCATCTAAATGCTTAGTCAGATCTGATATCTTCTGCAAGTGGTACTTCCGCTCTGTATTCATGCTGTCCACCTAAAACCAGAACAGAAGGATGATTTAAACTGTAAGATTAAAATGTAAAATTCTTTTTCATAAAATGTAAGTCTTCTGTACAGTTGCTTGTAACTGAGAACTATGTTACATGGTAAAAACGTCAAACAAAGTAAAAACTTTAAAACACAGTTATGGCACAAATATATAGTGTGCAATGCGAAATTGACAAAATTCAATGTTGAATTTATGAATTAGAAATGCTGTACTGCAATAATATCTTAAAGCCACTTATTTGCATTTTAATGTTAAATGCACCAGTAGTTACCAGCTAGCTCCAAAATAGTTCCATAATCACTATTCATATAGTCTTCATGCCATATATAGCACTACTAGCCTATAGAAAGTAGAAATATAAACAATTTTGGACACTCCATTATAAGGTTATGCTCATTAGTGTGTTTAGAATCTGTATATAACCACCCAGTTTGATAATATGCCTGCATGAAAATATACTTTGCATTAAAAATGCATCATTCTGTTGTTTTGTGTTTGTTTGTGTGTGTGTTTTATAAAGGCTAATCCTTGACTGCCATTAGAATTTTGTGTGGCAGCAATCAAGAAAACATGTCGTGATGAACTTAATGTTACTAAATTATTATCATTTAATACATGCATTATTATTTTGTTCATGCATTTAGCGTCAAAATCAGCGAACAAAATAGTTGGCCACTCCTTTGTGTGTGCTAATTTTTTGATTCCACACATTCCAAAAAAAAATGTTGGATCGTAGCGCATTTACAACTTTGCATTGTTGCAAAGACACTTAAAATAAATTTAGTTTTAGCTATTATTGAGGATATCAAGTGGTGAAGTGTTTCAGTTATTTTGTCATCTTCTACTAGCAAAGACATCTAAAGGTGTGTAGAGGTACATCTTTGTTGTGGTCACATTTTTTGTTTCAAAATTATTCACACATTTTTGGCACTGCAGGCAGGCCAGTCTGGTCCCCATACCCTCTTAATTTGCAGCCATGCCATTATAATGTGTGCAGCATTGTCTTTTTAAAAACTGTATGGACATAAAAAAAAAAAAGATGTTTTCGTTTAAAAAAAAAATCTCAGTGTACTTTCTGCATTAATGCTGCCATCTCAGAAGTGTAAATGACCTGACACACTCCCATACCTTGACAGACTTTTGGATGGTCCTTTTCATCTGTGCTACAAAGCACATATCGTATATTTCTTCAACAACAACAAAAAGATAATAAATACTAATTAATCTGCCCCCAACATGTTTCCACTGTCCACATTAACAATTGAAAAGAACGCTTTTGTTAATATTTGATTTATTAAAATGACAGAAATGAAGTTAACCAGACAAACTATGAAATATCCATAAAATCCCAACTTTTTTCTGCCTTTTTTGTTTGTGTGTTGGTACATTACCACAGACTGAAGCTTCTCTTCTAGGGAATTGTTGATCTGCTGCAGTTTAGAGTAGCTCTCCTGAAGTCTAAAGAAGAAGAATGAAGATCAATTATGCAAACTAAGATTAAAGCAGTCCTGTAATCGCTCCTTATTCGCTCCGTTGTAGAACTTAAGCAGAAATATTATACCGTATCACGTTACGTCATAATTATTTCTCATATTGTGCACAATGACACAATGTACTGACTTGATAAAATAATGGATTAAATGCATGTAAGCTCTAAAAGCTGTAAAGATATATAGTATAGTGGGATAATAGTAGTATGCTAAATATTAATATCACATTTAGTCATACGGTTGGGAATACAACTCTGGGTAGCTAATAATGTGAGCCCCGTTATAGATTTGTGTTGCTTGGAATTTATAGAAACCTTCCAATCTCACCGCTTATATTTTTCTTTAGTGTTGTTTAGATCTGTTTTAGTAGAGTGCAGCTCTGCCTCCATGTTCTCAATGCATGCCAGAGTCTGCAGCAAGTTCTCATGCAGCTCCTTGTTGTAGTGCTCCAGAAATCTGCAGGGCATTGTGGGAGTATTGATAGAATTAGACAGCAGCACACCAGCTACACAGTATTTATAAAAAGTGCTCTAATTTGTGAAAAAAAAATTTGAATTTTCTTCTGAGCCCACATACAGCTGGCGACAACGCTTTGGTGTATTTATTATGGGCACAGAGCGTGTCAAAGCATGATCAATTAACAACAGACAGCATAAAACACATACAAGCATTCAGAAATCGATAATAACACATAAGAGATAAACAGAACTCACTCAGCCCTTTCCATACTGCTCAGTGAATCCTGGTGGTGTAGGGTGGAAGCACAAAGAACAGGGAAAGATAATTGAATTTCTGAAGCCATGTGCTTTAAGACAGTGAATTGATTCAGAATTATCTGATGCCGCAGGTCGGATGAACAAATTTGGCAAAGTTGCCCACCATGGATGTTAAGTAAACGTTGACAAATGAGTGGGAGAATATGACATAAATAAGAGCTAAGTTTAGTTAGATGGCAGGGGTAATGAATGAAATAACTTATTGTTAAGGGTGTATACAGTGTATTTGTTATAACGTTTATGTTTATGTTTATCAATGGATATACAAGAGCAACCAGTTAAAATACTGAATGTATTTGTAATGTGAGAACCCAGTGTACCCACAGTAAGCCCACACAGGTATGTGGAGAACATGCAATATCCACACCGGGTCCAATTTTGGGATTAAACTGGGGATCTCTGGAGCTGTGTTGTGATGATCTCACTACTTGTAATGTATATTCAATACTGTGCAAAAGTATTCAGTAACCACTAGATTGGATATATATTGCATAAACATTACTATTGTTTTAGCAATTGTTTAATTGCCGTTTATAATCATACTAAGTTATTTGTTAGAAAAGGCTCCCATCCATGGGTCCAGTCATCAACATTGTTCTACAGCATACGGTCATTATAAGATTGCTAAAACAACAAATCTAATAATGACCTGAGTTTTGCACAGTACTGTACATACAAGGAGAACTTATAAACATACAATATATAATCCAGCACATAAGTGATTTTAACTTACACCGTGTGAACTTTTGGACTGCCTCTTGTGGCTCTTATGCCTCTTTTTGTTAATATTCTCTGTATTAGAGCCAGTACTAGGGGAGATCTCTGACTCCACAGCCAAAGGTCTTACAGGGGAAGATGAACCTTTATGCTCATGTGCATTATGGCTTTCCGAAGACAGGACATGGCTGCCACCATAATCCCCTTTACGTTTTGCTTGATGGTTCTTCTCCTGCTGGACTGAATCAGGACTGGTGCTGGAACCTTCACTGAGGAGACGGCTGTATTTACTTTGGTTATCTTTGTGTGATGTTGTTCTGTAAATTTCAGGTGTGGACGGCCTCTTCTCAGAGCTGTGCTGGCGCTGATGATATTGTGGTGCGCCCAAAGGGCTCACGCTCTTACGGTTATGAGTGCGTCTGCTGGAATCTGTTCCTTCTGTCATGTTGTCTGATCTCACCAGCTGTTTTGATGACCTCTGAACATATTCTGCTCCCTGACTGGCTGGCTTAGTGTATAGTTTGTGTTCCACTTGGGGTGATTTGGAAGATTTTTGTGCGGCGTTGATCCTAAAAGAGCTGAGTCTGGATGGGCTGATAACCTGCCTGGTGATCTCATCCAAAAAGGCAGAGAATTCGAGTTTCTCCTTGACTAAGCTCTTCTTTATTGTCTCCACAGAGCTGTGTTTTCGCGGACCATTACCCTGATCTCTGGTGGACAATACCTCCATAGACTTGGCTTTGCGGACATTTGCTTTCTTCTGCCCTTCATCTTTCTTCTTCAAGATACTTTTGCTTGGGAGTTGGATAGATGACTCAGCCCTCTTAGATCTAGTAATTTTACCAGTTGCTTCCTCATTTTCGTGGAAAGTCAGGTTTTGTCCCAGGCTGGTTGTCTTGTGCAGTTGGTAAAATTCGATGGGGGGAGTTGGACCATGTGCTGCAGGGTGGCAGATCGGGGTCCTGCTTTGCAATAGGCCCTCAGTGCTCCTGCTCTGGCATCTGTTTAGTTGCAATTTCCCCAACTCTGTTCCTTTTTGTCCAGAATGCCCAAACTTCTGCTTCTCCTGCTGGTGATGGGGTGAAAAAAACATAGAGTTCAATCCTTCATCCGGGAACTTGTTCCCGGCTTCTGGAAGATTGGAACAGGACACAGAATGCTGTGGTTTGTTTTGTAGAAAATACATCTCATTATCCAAACTGGGATCAGAACTCAAAGAAGTAGCAGAGGAAGAGGAGGAACAGAGGCTGGATGTCATAGCCTTACAAAATGTGTTGTGCTGCCTTTTTTCATTGTCTCCAATGTTTTGGCTATGACCAGGATGATTTTGGAAAGCATGATGGTAAAGATCACTTCCATGTCTCTCATAATCATCTGAATGGCAGCTAATGACAAAACAAGGGTGTATGGATTTACATAAGAGCAAAACAAAAAATACATTTATATTTAGAATTGGATTTGATTAACAACAAAGTGTCAACACATACCCATGTGATCCTCTGCCATGGCATTGGTAAGGCTGGTGAGGAGAAACAAGACGCAGATTTTTCTGGAGTTTAAGCTCATCTGTGGATGCCCCACATGCAGGAATAAACCCCTTTCCAACCTGTCTATTCATTATAGTTCACAAATCTGTTTACTAATTTAAAATATAGGTATCACTTTCAAACTAGAAGCCTAGAAGCCACACTAAAAAAAGCAGATGGAAACTGCCTCTTGGACTTGGCAATGACTATGGCTTATTATTCCCATATTACTTTACATTTTTCAAATCATGTCTAACATACAAGTGTTTGAATGCATGTTACCAGAGAAAGATTTAACTAGAATATTTAAACTGCATCCTTAAAGCATCTCAGGTTCTTCAGAGCATCCCTTCATTCCTCATCCAAGCTGAGTCTCGTATAAACTGAAAGGTACACTGAACAAATGCTTTACCAGCACTCAGAAATCCCATCAGACACCAATGACATGATGCTACACTGAACTTAATCAGAGCATTACATAGTCGACAGGCCACAGTACGGGCAAAATCGATCATGCTTTGAAGCAAAAATCATTCTCAGTTTCATTCGTCACGAATGAATTATGATTGTTAAGTCTTATTTTATTCAATATGCAGTATTTCCACAGTACACCTACAGAGTAAACATTAACTGGGTTAATACAGAAAATATCAACTGAATTAATACTATTGGTTCTCCATCACTGGTTCTCCAGCAAGTCAGCAGGGATTTAGAATAATCCATGTGACAGCTCCATCAGATTCACTCCTTCAGGCAATTTTCTGTTGCATAACTGAACTAAACAAAGACTGAACTTCATTATATGTGTATGTTCACTATATGGTCAATATGTAGATAACCCTTTCTGATTAAAGCGTCTCTCTTAATTCAGCCACCCACAATTAGACATGCATACTATTTTACAAATAAATATTATTTGGTTTACTATTGCAGTAATGTCTGTTCGACAGAGGCCATGGGATGCTGGTGCTGTGCATTAGTTGTTTTGTTTGTAAACTCTTTTTTGGTACAGTGGTCATGTCTATTACAACAGAAAATAACTAATCTTTCTAATCCCATCTGTGAAATTATTGGACTTGATTCTCACAAACAGGGGGAACTGAAAATCCTCTACACTTGTGATGACAAAATAGGCCTGTTAAACAGTAAAATGATTAAGCAATTTAACACTGAAGTGGGTGGTACTCTGCCATGGGTGAGAAATAAAGAACAAATGAACGCATATTTTTTAATTCATTGCTTTAATATGTAATATTAAGATAGAATTGTCTGCTATAAATAGCAGCGTGGCTCATTCTGTTTAAAATATTAGCGTGTGTCCATTACTCCATGTGAAAACCGAAAGAAATGGCTCGGACTGAAAGCATTGGCTGTTAAATATTTTGGAAATGCTACGGAACCGATGTGCTTGGGGTGTACTGACCAGGATGAGGACTGCTGCCAACAGTATGCGTTAATATACAGAGAATACAACGTCATACATAAGCTTCTGTGAGGACAATGCAGCAGGGTTAGCTCCAACAATGACAAATCCTGATTCATATATACAAGTGTAGCCAGGCAACAAGAAATGTTAAAACTCCAAGAGAGTCTTTTTTTCATACATTGGGTGATAAATTCCTATTCTTGAAGTCATGCACCTGGGGCCGGTTTTCAAAGCTTTTAATGAAGCTGATTCAGATTGTCAAATCTCTCAATTTCCTATAAAGGATCAAATAGATCTCACGGAATTTTGTCCCAACTGCATTTTCAGACTGTATAAAGCTGATCCCAAAACTATTTCTCACAGGTTTTGACCTTTAATACCCCAATAAGTGGCCATCTGCTAGAGAAGAGATATTATAGCATTTTTAGGTATTTATAATCATTATTAATAATAATTA
>JAYJMA010094211.1:0-22812 GCA_036873895.1 Parotocinclus cabessadecuia
CTGGACTATGGACCAGAAGGTCCAGGGTTCAAATCCCACCTCTGCCACAGTTGGGTCCCTGAGCAAGACCCTTAACCCACCATTGTTTGTATTGTAAAACCGTATTAATTGTAAGCTGCTCTGGATAAGGACTTCTGCTAAATAACGTAAAGGTTAATGCTGAAACACTTGTTAATTCATAAATATACTGTTAGTACCAGTGTAGAGGAAAGTCACACTATAAAGTCAGTGATTCATCATGATTCAAATTTAAAGACGCATATTAAAGTCCAAAAACTAGGATATGGCAGTGGGTAGCAATGATCCAGGAGCCGTGGAGCTTCTGAAAACCTCCTAAAACACACCAGCAGGTCTAATATCTCATCTAAATTGCTCCTTGGTGTCTAGGTCTGATGGACCAGCACCCTCTACTCAGTTTTGTACTCAGTGGCTAGGCTCTGGACCACCCAGAATACTAACTGGGATGTGTTTGGAGTGGACCAGTAACATGAGAAACTGTACTGTTGGACCTGGTGTTCTTTGAAGACCACATTACTCCCCATAATATGATAATATGATCATTTTTGGCCATTTGAGTGTGGCTCCTCTTAAGATTTCATTCTCATGAGGTTTAAAGAGTTTATTCTTGCCTCTGCCTGTGTTGTTTTGCTCTACACAGCCTGCACCCAATCTGAGATGATCTCATGGGTCTGGAGACTTACCTCCTGTACGTGTTATTGATCATCAGTTGTGTTGGTGAGTGGAAACCTTCTAACATCTAAAATAAAATTACTTCTGCATTCCAATCCCTGTGTAAAGATGATAACAATCAATTTGTTCGGTCCCCACAGATTCTCAGATCATATCTGCTCTGGTGGGTTCCACAGCCGTGCTGCCATGTGAGCTAAGCAAGATGGACAGCCCAAAGCCATACGTTCGGTGGAGGAATGATTTTCAGGTTGTGTTTGAGGGAGGGGGTGGAGAGTCGTACCAGGGTGAGAGATACAGGGGTCGTGTCGACATTCCTGAGAACGCTTTACGTAAGGGGAACTGTTCCTTGCTGTTGAAGGACGTCAGTCTTAGTGATGCAGGTGTCTACTATTGCTACCAGCTCCAGAAACGTAGCAGGAGATCTTTTGCTCATTTCATCAGGAGGGTTGAACTTGAGGTTGAAGGTAAGAGGTAAAAAGCACTGAATGTACATTACGTCATCATCACATTCTGTCTTACGGCCATCAATTAAAATCCATTAACAATATATTTGACCATTATTAGCGCTTTTTTACGGCATTTAAGTAACAAGAAACGGGTAACGTTCTGAAAATGAATTAAAACTGACAGAAAAACAGGGAAATTAATTTCATGACTCCCTATGTAATATTTCTACCTGCTTTTCTAATGGATGTACTGAAGTTCAGGGCTCTGGATTGGCCACTCAAGAACATTCAGAGGAAAGTGAAACACCTTCCAATTTTCACATGCATCAGCACATGCATGGACCAACCAATCTTAGCAATAAAGGCTTTTAGGCCCTTCAGAGTTGAAGCTGAACTACTGGTGGCTCAGTTATTCAGATATTTATAATGACTGAACCATGGTACTACAGATCGCCATCGGTTATCACAATCTGGGATGCCTAAAGTATGAAGCCCCTCCATTAGACTATCACAGGGAGTCTTAGAAACATGAGACATATACCAAAATCATGAAATAATTTTTACTGCCTGTAGTGGCATCACTATCAGTGTAGCAACAGACCACCAACCTTCAACTGGCACTGGACTGCTTCAAAAAGGAAGGACACAAGGACTACTTAACCTGCACCGACTTCAAATCCGGCCAACAAACACCATCATCAACAAACTACAAACAGACATAGAAGACAAAGATTTGGAAGATCGCCAGTACCACATAACCTACCCTTTTAAACCAAACCACGGTGGGTTTTTAGGCAGTGTAAAAGCTGACAGGGTGGCTAGATCAAAGGATGGATAACTCCGCGTTCCCCCAACAGATGTCTTTCCAATCATCAGCTATATTGAGACTGGAGATTGAAGACGTCGCTACTTTTTATCCAAGTGTATCAAGGACATACTTGAACATAAAATTGAAGGATGAAATTCTAAACTTTTTGACACATATAGGACTTTGGATACATGATATAAAACTGAAACAGTCAATAAACAATACAGGGTGAGCCAAAAGTCTAAGGGCACGTCCCGTGCTGCATCGTGAACGTTTCCCATAGGCTGTTAAAACCACATTTCGTCCACAGTCACGGTTTCTCTAACTTTGGCTATGATAAATGTGTGAAATTGTTGATCTTTCTGGGTGTCGGGTGTTGAAGTCTGTTGCTAGGTTACAGACTTATCAGAATCATCATTTCCTTCATCAGTTACCTGTGATGAACAACAAAAACTGTCGAACCTCAACAGATATTACAAATCTGATTGCACCAATCGATTTCTGAGACAATTCTCATCTTCTTTGATGCACAACATGACCACCTTCATGTTGGATATTTGGCATTGATCCAATGTTTTGGCTTTCAATATGGCGGCCATATTCCAGAAAGTCTCCTCAGATGTTTTGAAATAAAAGGGAGTTCTACGACTTTTGACTCACCCTGTAGAATGCTAGCTACGTAGCAATTAAAGTGCTGAGTTGGAAATAAAATTTGAATTCCTAGCTCCCTTTCATTGGTCAGTGCAAGTTTAGTTCAGCTTCTCTTTATAAGGATTTCTTTCAAATCTAACATCGTTTCTTTTATTGCAAAAAGTTACACCAAAAATCATAACTTAATAACTGTTTGATGACGTTCTAAAATTCCAAACACCTCTGAAATATTTGACTGATGAACCTGAGAGATCGATATTTTTCTTTTTCTCTGCAGATGAATCTGGACTGAACTTTGCTCATCCTCTCGTCGTCTCGTCCCTCGTTTTATGTTTACTCTATTTCGGTTTCCACATTATCAAAAAGAGACTGGTCATTGAGGTCAAATTGTCCAGGCAACATTGAGTTTTATATGTTTACTAACCTCGCTTTTGACAACTTTAAGAAGGTTAATGTTGTCCTAGCCTTTCTAAACCTCGAAAGCTGGAAGATCAGCCTTGATTCAGGCCTGGGAACCCTTCGTCTGCTCTCAGTACAGGTCCCTGACTGGACATCGTGTGAACTCAGAGATCCACACCATGCTACAAGGTCGACTGTCCACAACACGAGTCACTCCAAAAACGGCATAAGCCTATACTTTTCATACAAAATCACTTTCTGAAGCTTTTTTTTGAGATCCTTCTCTGGTTCCTAGTAATGGTATTAGTTTCCTAAACCTCATTCTATTGTAAAAAATTTCACTTACAATCTACACTAATAGATAAATTCTGTGTTTTTATTACATTTCATTGAGTTATTGCTCTGATTTTGCTGCTGCGCCCATCTAATAAACTTCTCATACTTATATGAGATTTAAAAATGAAATCACTGGCAACTGGCAGAGCTCATCTCAGGTATAAGGATTCATATTTGTTTCAAATATCCGGTTTCCCTAATTCACCAGTTACACAGGAATGGTGGTTCTTTTGTTCCAGTTATTTCGATTAAAACTGTTGTCATAACATGCTTAAAGAAAGTCCAAAGATCAAACCCCCAGCACTCCCAGGCTGCCTCTGTTGGCTCCTTTAGCAAGGGCCATAAAACTGCTGGGTTGTTATTCTAAATAATGATCTTCATCATCATCAATTGAATGAATAAATGTTCATCTAAAGAGACTGTGTGACTACTAATGTATTTCACAACCTTTTAAGCTTTTGTAACTTTTTTGGTTTATTATAACCCGATGAAATAGCATATTATTTTGAGCCCTGTATATATTGTTTATCAGACTTTATACATGCATTCATGTAATTAATAATCCTTACACATTGATTAAGCTAAGGTAAATCAAAGCCTCCGATTCCAAATTAATCCCACTGGGGAGAAAAATCTTTATTTGTTGTAACATTTGATCGCAAAATAATAATAAAAAACTGAACGAGTTTTTGAGGTCTCCAGGAACAGATTGGACAGAAAAAAGATATGGCAAAAAATACTATTTACAAATCTATATACAAAATAAACAAAAGCCAAGGAAGCCACAATTTTCCTTTAATTAAGTCTCAATACAACCACTCAGTCCCCTCACCATCTGGAAAATGAGCCCTTAAATAGGCTCCATCTGTTTTTTCCCCGAATGGGATGTCAACTGACACCCAGAATCAAAATATCAATAACCAAACACAAAGCATTTCTAATGCCTGGTGTGTGCTCACATTTAGCTTACTGGGACAGCAATAAATAGCTAAAAACTAAGAAAAACAATACTTAAAGCTTAATTTAAAAATATCCATACTGGTATCCATCCACACCAGTTACTGCATCCAATAACCAAGTTGTCTTAAATCACCAGAGTTTAGTTCTTAATTCCATAAAACCACTACATTTTTAGATACAATTGTATCAAATGTGTTCCCTCACATAAAACTTGAAGCTTCTGGGTGGAATAAAAGTTGACACATTGGTTGAAGGTGAAAACAACTATTTAACTGTAACAACTGTTCACTTTTATAAGCTTTAAATTATGATGTAATAGTTTTTTTTGTGTTTTTTTTTTTTTTTTTGGGGGGGGGTTCTTCTAATAACATTTTTTGTTCTACTTGTTCTACTTGTTAAGACTATTAGTGACCCCAGAAGCTAGAATTACATGTACCCTGGGAGACAGGGTGCTGAACATTATAGGGAGCCTTATAGAGCTCCACTGCCACAGATTCTCTAGGATAGATATTCAAGGGCAAATGATAAAAGGCCTTCACCAGTCAGAGGTTAGGCTAATTGTGTAGCGGTGGTTAGAGTTGTGAAGGTGATGTCTGGTGCAGTAGTGTGCTCTGGCCCCCATTCCTGTCTACAGCAGATTAGGTTAGCTGAATTGCTGGCTGCCCAAACAATGTGATACTGGACAACCTTTTAGGGTAAGCCTGGCATTTTGGGATGGGATGGTGTCCATTTCACTCAGTAAAGCCTGCTCTCATCTCCATCTCCAACGTGGCAGAGTTAGGGGTCAGGCAGCAGGCAGTTAGGTTTAATCAGCTGATCTCTCAGCAGAATTTGACACAGTCAACCATGAGACTCTTCTGTCCATCCTCTTAAGTCTTGGAATCCAGGAAACTGCTTGGCAGTGGTTTGCTTCCTACCTAATTGACAGATCATATCAGCTATCGTGAAGAGGATCCATCTCCTCATCCCGCAAACTGACCACTGGTGTCCCACAAGGCTCAGTGCTTGGTCCTCTCTTGTTCTCCCTCTGTACTCACTCTCTTTAAGAGATTATATCCTCACATGTCTTTTCATATCACTGCTACGCTGATGACACCCAACTAATTCTCTCCTTCCCTCCCTCGAACACTCAGGTCTCTGCCAAGATCTCAGCATGTATAGCTGACATATCATCATGGATGGCAGATCACCACCATAAGCTAAATCCTTACAATACAAGACAGAAGTATTATTCTTCTCAGGTGATTCCTGTCTCCTGTCCCAAACAGGACCTTGTCCTTGTCTTGACAAGACTCGGATCTTCCCCTCTGTTGTGGCTCGCAACGTGTGAGCGACTATGGACAACCAACTGTTCCTTTTCTTCCCACATTGCTAACATCTCTCGTCGTGTCATTTCCTTCATTACAACAGCAGAATGATCTGTCCATTTCTTTCCACAGAGGTTTGGTTTGGAGACTCAGTCAGTCACTTTTCATTTCGAGACTGGATTACTGCAACTCTCTCTTAGTGAGGCTTCCTCTGACCTCCATCCGCCCCTAACAGCTGATCCAGAATTCAACTGCAAGACTTGTTTAATGTTCCAAAGTTCACACACTACACCACTGCTCCGATCTCTCCACTGGATCCCTGTAGCTGCTCACATCAAATTTAAAACTCTGATGCTTGCTTACAAAGCTAAAAATGGGCCTGCACCCTCCTACCTCCTGCAGCACTTATCACACCCCGTACTGCACCTTGCTCACTCTGGTCTTCTAGCACTGCCCGACTGGTCCCCCCGTCTCTGAGGGGACGAGGAAGGTATCTATTCATCTATACTCTTCTCTGTTTTGGCTCCAAAGTGGTAGAATGAACTTCCCCTCAATGTTCAAACAGCTGAGTCTCTGGCTATCTTCAAACGCCGTTTCGAGGCTCACTAATTCTGCCCTTACTTCAACTAAACCCCCAACCCTTGACTCTCTTTTTCTTAAAAAAAATTTAAAACAACACATAACCTTTACAGTTTCAGAAGTGTATTCTTGTTAAGATTCCTGATTATTATGAATGGATTATGTTACTGATGTCTGAAAGCACTTTTGTAAGTTGCTCTGGATAAGGGTGTATACTGTAAATGTATAAGTTGTAGGAAAATGATACAAATTGAAATCAGGTTCCAGTATTCTGTCAAGCCGCTTCTAGCCTGAAAATAAGATGAGGTATGGTTGGCCATTAAAGGCACACAGGTTGCATATGGTATCTACTGGTACATTTTTCTCACAGATGTTTTTAGCTGGACCTTCAGCATCTCCCTACATCATCACACCTACAGATGTGTCACTCACAAACAGGATTGGGAAGCTAATCACGGGGCCTCCATACTTGACCTGCATCGTCTGATCCAAAACAGAACCTGGATTTATCTCTAAAAATAATATGGTTCATAGCATACTCCATACATTTCTTGTTCATGACACCACTGCAAGTGTAAAATGTTGATGGTGGCTGCCTGTCAATGGTAGGACACATAATCAGTGCCATGACAGGAAATTTCCTTCAGCTGGAAGTGCCTGGAAATGGTCTGGGCAGACACAGGTGTTTGGTGAAGGTGCCACCTGTGCCTGGATGTTGGACAATGAAACTGTGGGAGCTGATCGTTCTTGTTGCCGGATCAAACGATTCTCTCGGTAGGTGGCTTGTCTGTGCCATGAGGAGCCTATTTGTGACGTGTGTGTGTGTACCTTTACCTGCTGTGAACACGGCCTAACAGCTAGGTCCTGCTACACTCAGTGCAATGATGGGCTCCCTTTCAAAGACTGTCAACAGGGTAAAATGTCTTTAAGTGTGTTTTAGAGGCAAGTCTAGCAGTCTATGATCTCTCACCATGAGGTACACTACCCAAAAGTAGCATCTGATATTATTTTTATAGGGCCGCAGCAAGACCCAGTGTCTAATCAGACCACATCTGTAACCATTCACATATCTGCCTGAGTTATAACTACATGCCAAGGTTTGCAGCAATCCAACATTTTAATCTTGGTACTAATTTTTTGTCAATTAGCATAATTGTAAAAAAATACATGAAGGACCAACCTTGTGGTTTTGAATTGCTTGTTGAATCTGGCTGAGGTCTCTGGCTAAAGATGCTGCCTGTACCAGAAGCCACTTTTCATAGATCCATGCTTCTACCTCTTCGCAATCATTAAAGAACTCGTAGAGCTTCAGCTGTTCATCAAGGGCCTTCCTCCTTTTGGAATGACAAAGAAGATCTATCAGACATATCGAAACATAACATATCTGTTTTGCTTCAGCAGTTTTATATAATATTGATATCAGCATTGTTTATTGAAATTGGAGACTTGTTTATCACATTCCTGGATCCCCTGATAAAAAAAGAAAGTTAATGTTTTGTAATAGACAAGTCAAGGATCTGAACTTAATCCAATAGAAGTGTTGTGATAGGACTTGAAGCGAGCAGTTCATGTCAATAAAATCATAAACATCTCAGCACTAAATCTGTTCTGGACAATAGAAAGGGCTAAGGTTCTTTCAAGCTAATTTGTAGAACTTAATAGGAGTTACTAATAAATGTTTAGTGTCACAAGGGGGTTACACCAGATACTGAAAACAAAAGTAAAATTATTTTTACTATTCACAGACTTGTAATATTGAATCATGTTCAGCATGAATGATTAAGTAAAATATTTTGTCTCATTTGTTTGGGTGGGTTCTTTTTATCTACTTTGTTGGACTTGTATTAAAATCTAAGAATGCTCTAAATCAGAAATATTCAGAACATTCTACAATGTTCACAAACTTTCAAGCACCACTGTAGCTCCAGATACAGTATTTGCAGCCAAGTGGAAGTTTTCACTAAAATGTAGGAACCATATACAATACCTGGAGTGACATTTGATTAGGAATGCAATGAAACAACATCAATAGGACATCCATGTTACATCTATGTCATATCTATTATATCCATGATAGGGTGTTATTTTTGATTATTCTACGTTATTATTTTGCTCTGTTGCATAAATTCGGTATTTATGTAACTTCATGGGGTAGTTGCACATAAAACAAAGGCCGACACTGAATACATTTGGAGGTTGTAGCATTTGACCAATATAAAAATGTTGCATATCTGCTACTCTGGGGCTTTTGTTGGTCATTCTCTCTAGCTTGGGTTTGTCTAGAGGTATCACAATGCACTCTGTTCACAATTCAATTTTGTTGAACGATAATGAGTTTTGAATTATGAGTCATTTTCTTGAATAAGTTTTTTAAGAAACAGAAAAAATGTCTAGAAACAAGTTTTAAATAAATACAATGTAAATAAAAATGTATATTTTAGCTTCACAATAAATCTAATAACCAAGGTATTAAAAATCTATTTCTAAAGAACAATTAAAAATAATGCATACTTTTTTCTGTTTATAAACAACAATGTTTTTAGCCTAGTTTAAAAAATGCTACAGTGTATGTTGCTTGTTGTAACAGTTTCACACATCTAAATAACTAAACGCTATATAGAATTGAAAATAAAATTAGACAAACAAGTTCACTGAGCCTTTGAATGTCCTAAATTTCAAATTTGTCTTTACATTCACGAGTTTACAAAAAGCAGAATGGATGCTATGTGTATGAGATGCTGGTGTTTAAAAAATACAGTTGCATCAGATGATGTAATAAACAGAACACGTGAGATCATATATATCTCTGCAATGCACATTGTGACATTTTTGCAAGGTGGTGCATTGTGTGATGAATCATTGTTACACCCATAGGTTTAACCAATCAGCAGTGTATAGTATTATATATACCAGTGTATAGAGTTTATAGCAAGCTATAAAATCATGACCAGGAAATATGAATTCCAAACACTTTACCTGTTCTTGCTGAGAGCCAGCAGGGACTTATACTGGATATTAAGCTCTTTCACTCTGCCCTGAACCTGCATGTTATCCCTGTGTTTCCCTCTTAAGGCACTGCTGCTGACGGCACTCAGGGTTTCACCAAGAGAGAAAATCTTTGTCTCCAACAAATCCTGTTTCTGAAGTAGATCCACTACCTCTGGTAGCTGCTTTCCCAAGTCAGAGGTCTGTGCCTGGACCTGAAAGTGAAATTATACAATAAGCTTCAGTAAGCTTGCTCCTTGTTGTTATTGTTTCCTTTAATACTTGGTACCCGTACTATATGTGTAATGTGGGTAAGAATTACGGTCATAAAGGTATTGAGAGGGTACATTTAGAATTATATTGAAATGTAAGCATTATGATTGCATAATCCTGTAATGACCTGTAGGGTGTTGAGGTCCATCGAGATCAGCTCAATGTCCTTGAGGACGCCAAGTGTATTCACAACTTCATCAATACCATCTCTTTTTTGCTGTAACTGCTGGAGCAAAGCTTGCCATTTTTTGGAGATACTCACTTGCCTGTCACACACAAAGACGGGAAATACACTAACATCCAATTGTAATCAAAGGAATGCACTCCACTTTAGTTAAATATATACTCATTGATAAAAAAGTAACAAACAGCAGGGACACCAGCTTTAGCAACATCTGTGGGCAAATGTGCCACAGGTACATGGTATACAGATCCTGTATGCCTCCATGTCCAACCGTATCTCATTTTGAATTCAGTCTAGAGGTGGCCTAGCAGGGTACTAGAGCCTCCTTTTAATTGTACAGCTTTCTTTTTGCTCTAATACTGTATTTCATTTATATATATATAATAAAACCATAACACAAAGTTTCATTCCTTTCCAACAAGCCCTTCTTGGTGAGTTATTTTTTTAGTCAATGAGTGTATGTATCTAACAGCTATTTATTCCAGACATTTGGTTTTATGTGTGTCCCTGAAACTGATCCACACACCTGCCTACAACCTGTTTCTTGTCATGGTAATCCTCTCTCTCGATGACAGCTGCCATCTCACTGACGGCTTGAAACCGGGGCTCATGAGCCAACACATCCGTGCTTAGAGCCTCCATCCTCTGAGCTGCAGCACGAGAATTTTCCAAACTCTGCAGCCGTCTCAGGTCATCTTTCTGAATAAGATGTAATGTATCCTCTAGATAACTTTCCCTAAGTGCTGCTTTACGTCTAAACTTCTGTGCCAACTGCTCAAGGTGTTCCAGCCTCAACAGGGCACTTTGCAGGTCTCGTTCCCGCTCATGCTCCGCCCTCTCCAGCAGCGTCCAACATCTCTCAATGTCTCCTAACATCTTGCCCTCTGGAGGGACGTAGTCACGCTGGTTGTTGGCTCTGAGTTTTGTACGCAGGCTGAAAAGGTGGGCTTCAATAGAACCTCGTTCCTGATACTTAGGTGGCTTCTCAACAGTGCGATATGTCTTGAAGGCAGTCACCAGCTGCTTCATCCCTGGCAGGGAGTTTGGGAAGGAGCGATCATTCAAAACAACTATCTTGGATTTGATCCAATGCAGTAGGTCTGATACCATGTGTTCATACTGGCATTTCATATCATCCAGCTCTTTCAGGAGGTCTACAATCTGGAAGCAGAGAGAACATTGGTAACAATGGAACCAACATGACATAACAGTACAGACTTAACTATCGCCTATGATGAACTTGGTTATGGTCGATCAGTCTCATATAACCGATTCTGTGTCAGGCACAAGCACACAGTGGTGACAGTAACTATAGTTCAGAACATATACAGTTGTGCTCTTACTTACCCTGGCAGTTTGTAAGTTTGCAGTATTTTTGGCTGTTTTTCAGAGAATATGAATGATAACGCATAAACTGTTCTTTTATTCATGGTTACTGGTTTGGTGAAGCTATTTATTAGCAAACAATTGTGTTTGCCCTTTTTAAATCACAATGACTACCGAAACTACCCAAACCATCCTGATCAAAAGTTTACATACACTAAAAGTTTTGTCATTATAACATACACACAAATTGACACATGCAGGTTTAAATGGCTACTAAAAGTAACCATCCTCACTTGTGATCTATTTGCTTGTAATTAGTGTTTGTATAAAAAGTCAGTAATGTTGTTGGATTACGAGCCATGGGGACAAGAATTATCAAAGGATGTGCGTGAGAAGATAGTTAAACAGGAAAAGGATATGAGAAGATATCCAAGGAATTAAGAAACCTAATTCAAACTCTAATTAAGAAGTGGAACATTAGGGATTCTGTTGAAACCAAGAAAAGATCAGGTAGACCAACAAAAATTTCAGCAACAGCTACCAGGAAAATTTTTCAGAACGCAAAGTAAAACCCATAAATAATGTCAGCTGACATACAGGACTTACTGAAAAGGTTTAGTTGTTTCAAGATGCACAATAAGGAGGTACTTGAAGAAAAATGGTTTGCATGGTCGAGTCCAAAAAAAGCCATTACTACGCCAATGGTACAAAGCAGCCCACTTACAATATGCCAGACAGCACAGAGACAAACCTCAACATTTGAGGTGAGGTGATTTGAGTGATGAGACCAAAAATGAACTTTCTGGCCACAACCATAAACACTACATTTGGAGAGGAGTCAACAAGGCCTAAGGTCGATGATGTTTTGGGGATGCGTGAGCTATACAGGCACAGGAAACTTGGTCAAAATTGATGGCAATATGAATGCAGCATTTTATCATAAAATACTGGAGGAAAATTTGCACTCATCAGCCCGGAAGCTGCACATGGGATACACTTGGATTTCCCAACATGACAATGATCCAAAACACAAGGCCAAGACGACCTGTCATTGGCTACAGCAGAAATATGAAGGTTGTGGAGTGGCCAGTTTGGGGAGATCTCAAACATGCAGTTCATGCAAGACTGCCCAAAAATTTACTGGAACTGGAATCCTTTTGCCAAGAAGAAAAAATAAAAAATTCTGCCAGGGTATATAAACTTATGAGCACAACTGTATGTGCAGCCTACATAGCTCAGTATGACACATTTATAGGTTTCTGCTTCTAACAAGTCAGTTCATCAACTTTCTGTCCTTATGTTCTTAAAGAGAGTCCATAGAGAGTTGGTCTGCCAGCATTTATTGAGAATTTATCTGGCTTGCACAGAACCTTGATCTTAACTCCATCAGGCAAAATACACAGTATTGCCTAAGTGAGCCAGCTCTTATTGTCTAACCTGAGAAGCCGAACTCACTCTGGTTGAAAGCTTTTTTTAGAAAAGAAAAGATGGCAGTAAACTCTAATCTTTGCCCAGGTGCCTGAGTTTTATTTGTTGTTGGACTCATATGATACGACTATTGCCAGTCCCTTAATGAAAAGGAGGGTTAGGGAGTGAGGGTTATGGTAGTGCTCCCTGTAAAAACAAAACAAACTCACATCAAACTGCTGAGAGCATAAATCATCTGCTAAATATACCACCAAGTGCAAAGTATTGGATCAATGTTATTGATTAACAATAAGTTACAATGGTCAGATGGGACCTATACAGAATATTCATTTACACTAATATATTTTAATACTATTAATACCAAAATTTAATACCATTCTGCAGATCTACAGTGTCTCACAGAACTGCAGAGTACAGCATTCTTTCTCATTTAGAATGTGAGTTCATCAGCTAATGGGGGACTGTAGTAGTGTAGTAGCAGTTAAGGTATGGTACTAAGGACCAGAAGGGCCAGGCCTCAAATCTCATATCTGCCAAACTGTCAACGTTGGGTCCTTGCAAGGCCCATGGATTATACAATTGTATTGTATGTAGTTGTAAGTTCCTCTGCATTAGGGCGGCTGCTAAGTTATAAAAAGACCTAATTTAGCCAATAAACAGTTATCTTATGTACTGCCATTGCTGTGTAAAAAGTAAGAAAGCATAAATCTATATCTAACTCTAGGGCTGTGGCCTTGGTGAAAATCACTACAGGTACTAAACTTCCCTTACTGCACCATTATCTTTCCAAAAGCTAGCGCCAGTTTTTACATGGAGTAATCTACAGCCACAAATATTTAAAAGAAAGTTAACCACACTGCTGGCAAGGTAGCTCATATAACCAGGAAGAAAATGACATTTCATAGTAATACGGTGAATTGTTTGATATTTAAATGTCGACTTTCACATTTTGACCATAAAATATGTTCTGCTCTTATTGCTTTTTGATAGTAATTTGGCCACTTGCTCTACTATAAAATTTCATAGTATAAGTGTAAACAGTTAATTTTTAAACTAATTAAATTTGTTCCATTTTCTTTTTTATATTCTTGTATGATGGATCAGACTTGGCTCAAGTGGTCTAGTGGACTAAAACACTAGTTGAACCATAATAGTACATAGAATACGGTGACATTTGAAGTTTGACAATTAGAGAAAAGTTCTCTCAGAACGAGGCTGCTTGTTTGGGGATCAAGACCAGACCCGAGTACTACAGGTTCAACTTTAGATTTACCATTTTTAATGTAAAATTTTACAGTACGCATTTTCCTGAGCCACAGGTTTTGTCACTTATAACCATATAGCCTAATAAAAGTACATATCAGACCACTAATGCAAAGACATTCATTGAACTAATAAAGATATCAGTTAGCACACACAAATGAATGCCATTAGTAAAAAAAAATGTTTTTTAATCCTCACGGCAGAGTAATGCAACCACTTTCAGTTAATCTGTTTAGTGCTCAACAGGCTTTTTATGCACAGTTGTTTCCCTACAGCCGAGTGGCATCTGTGTGCCCCAGTAAAACAAGTAGTCTAAGAAAGCCTCGGGGTAAAAGTATTTGAAATGGTCAGTGCAGCAGCCTTTAATAACATTTACACAGCACTAGCTACTTATACACACCTTACCCAGTGCTGACCCACTCCTTTGTGGTATAATAATTGCCTCTCTTCTAGTATGCCATCTGAGCCACTGATTACTGAAACTGCCACTGAGAGACATTATCCACCATATGACCTGGCAGGGCACAGCTGAAAACAAACATGCAAACTAACTTGTCTCACTACATCTCTAAGCTGTCCAGGCACCAGTTTCAATCTGACATGCCCGTTGTTGTTTGACATGCCTCTCTGACAGCCAGTGGACTCTTCCATTCGCGCATACAGCATGTGATGGAGAGTGATAGTGTCATCCTATTCCTGCATGGGCAAAACAGGACACTTTTCACCACCGTGCCGTTCAGTCGGTCCCTTGTCAACGTTGTAATGGATTCTGATGCCCTCTGAACTCAAATCCACCAGGTTCCCTTTAACAATCTGTTGACTAAAGCTTATGGGACCTATTCTGTCATGTTGTTGAAATATAGCGAAAGCTGCTAGAGCATCTTTATGTCTGTGCTGTGGGACGGTCTAACTCGCTTAGTTGCCTGTATTACCAGGGCTCAGCTCATGCTAATCTGATTAGGGCCAGTGCTCCTCCCTGTACCCTACTGAGAAATCCTGTAATCTGCAGTTTCCTTATGTGCAGCCCTCATCCAGGATTAATAGAAGAATGAATTGAGAACAGAGCTGATTCGAGCATAAGGAATCTCATTGTGTAGATCTCTGGCTGTGGCTGTTAGGAGGTACACTTACACTCAATGTGCTGTCTCTACTAGTCAAATAATGTGGCCTTAACAAACATGCCAAAGACCAGCTTGCATGTCTGCCACTAGTTTTATTATGACCTACTTGTAAATGTAGTTGAAAAGCAAGCACAGATAAAATACCTTTATTTTGGCACTATGACTGCTGTTTAAAGTACAAGTGTTAAACATTAATTAAGGTCATTTGAAGGAATATAAAAGCATTTACTGTCCTGACTGACCTTTGCTATCCTCTTCTGGATGGTTTGGCCTTGCTTCATTTTAGAGAAGTAGTGATAGTAGAGTGAGACGTAAGTCATGATGGACCTCTCATCAGGATGTGGCACCATTATGTCCTCAACATCCAGTAGCTGCATGATGCCAAATTCCCTCTCAGCAAGGTTAAAGGCATGTCCCAAGTTCCTCCTTGGGTCATTTGGATCAAGCCGATTATAAAAAAACAGATCTGGCCTGAAAAGGAAATTTCACCAAAGCATTAGCAAGCCATTCCATCGAATGGGTGCCATTTCTGCCCCCAGGACATTACGTGTACTGATCATTAATATCTAACATTAACTAACAATCTAACATTATACTTTACAATTAATATAATGATTAGAAATATTCTTTTGCCTTGTTGTGTCCCTTCATATCCCATCTATACCTTAAATATATTTAAAATAATAAATCCATAATATTGTATTTTTATTTTATTTTTATGCTTTCAGTAGTACAGTTTTAATTCTGTTCTGTTACCCCAACATATTCCCACTTTAGAAAATTATGAAACATACCACTAGTCACATGTTGTACAACCCCCCAAAAATTTGAGATGGCACTTTGCATGGTACTTTTTGTCTTTGTTCTGGTGAACATAGCATCCCTTTTTATACTTCTCTGGCCACAGAGGCCTCTGAGATGGATGGATTGTTGTCAGATAAATCAATATTTCAGTTCTTTTTTTTTATTTTTAAAGGGACGTCGTGTGTTCTGCAAGACAAAAAGGACCATGAAGAGTCCATGCATTTAGCAACAAGACCATGTAAAACAAGTCAAATCAGAAAAAATTAGGACTGATATATGGAAATCCCTAACAGTCGTTCTTTGAGGAAAATTGTTTTCAATATTTCTCTCACATATTTGCTGTCTACTGGAGATCATCTGCCCACAAAGACAGCCTTTTTTGGCTGCTGCTTTTGTACCAAATCATGGTTATATTCACCTGTTTGAAATAACATTTAAATTTTTTTAATCATTGTCCCCATTTCAACTTCTTTTGCCTCAGATGCAAGATGTTTTTTAACAAATAAAATTGTTACATGGAAAAAAAAACTTTGACTGTGAAGGACAATCTCAACTCACTATCCTTTTTTTGTTTAGTGTAAAAATAACATTTTTGGTAAATCATTACAATGCTCACTGGTCACATTTTAAGTATTTGCTAATTATGTGCCGAAAACACAGTCATGTCACTTAACAGAGTAAACAGTAACAGAAGAAAGCATGTAAAAGTAATATAAAGTTAAATATGTTAAACAGTTAAATATGTGTGTTGTTATATCAGTGTTGAAAAACTATAGAAAATGACATTTAGATTTTAAGTGTTACAAGGAACAAGCAAATGGCTGTAAAAAAAACTATTCCAGTGAATCTCAATAAAGTAAGTGCACAGAAGTTCAGTTAATGATAAATTACCGGTGAGCATGGATAAGGGCATTGAAGGCCAGTCCATCCCTCCAGCTGCGTGAGAAGTCCTGAACATCCACATTGTTATAGCCAGCAGTCTTTCTTTGGCACCAGATTAAAAGAGCCTCTTTGGCTGAACGTTGTGCTAAGCTGCCATCATCATTGACCTACATGGAAAGCACACTGTAGTCTGTATCTACAGCTGAACCAATTCAGCAGCACCCCACTACAAATATTGTAAAATGGCTTGGGCAGTACCTCATCAAGATTAATTGCGCCGATCTGGAAACGGAGAATAATGATCCAGATGAGACCCAGGATCAGAGTTCTGTCACCATCCACAACATTCTCAGGACCAATCAGATCTACGCGGATCTGGAAAGTGAACTATTTTAGCATAATTCTATCCTGTATGTTCTCAAGAAAGATTGTCATGCTAGGATTGAATGTTTGGTTATCTTATATTCACTTAATGATCACTTTTATGTGCACCTCCTTGTTTCTACACTCATTGTCGATTTTATCCATTACACTTAGCATATGGATGCACTTTGTAGTTCTACAGTTACAGACTCTATTCCATCTCTTCCTCTACATATTTTGATACTGTGTTGAGCTGGCATGAGTGGATCAAACACATCAATGATGCTGGAGTTTTCAAATTCTACTATTGTTCCACCTTATAGATGTAAAGTCAGCGATATTCATCCTCTAATCCGTCATGGACACAGACTACTAGATGCTAATGGCTAGTCAACTGTAGACAAGAGCAACAAACCACCACAACATCAGTGTCACTGCAGTGCTGAGAATGATTCACCAGCCAAATAGTACCTGATCTGTGCTGGTCTTGTGAGGATCCTGACCATTAAAGAACAGAGCAACAAAATATGTAGAGAAACAGATGGACTATTTAATTGTGGTCTGTAATTGTAGAACTACAGAATGTTTCTGTATGGCAAGTGGAACTAATAAAATGGCTAGAAAGATGGAGGTGTACCTAAAAAGTGGTTGGAGGGTGTAGCTGGTGTGCATATTCATTTGTTTCATTTTTCTGTATCATGGATTTTATCATCCTTGTCATAATTTGATTTTGTCAGTTGCACCTTGGTTTTGAGGAAGTTTATGGCAATGCTGTTGTTCTCCAAGCAGTGTACTCGGAGAGTACGTCGGCTGGGGTTGGGAAGTTTTTCCCTGGAGATGAGTTCCAGAAGTCTCACCAAGTGTATCCCAGTTTTCAGCTCTGTATACACATCTTCTAGAACAACCTTTTCCTGAGTATGAAAATAACTGAGTTAGAAAATTTACACTGGTACTTCTAGTCACATGTATTGTATCTTGCATTTTTACAGTGTAACAGCATTCATTTGCTTTGCTGCCCTCCCATTATAATAGTATACAGTATAATTATTTGCCAGTCTCACTATTAGAATACAACCAGAAAATATAAATCACCAAAACACATCCATCATGTTTTTCATGGTAACTACTACATGTCCTAGGCCCACCCTCTAGTTTAAACATCACGCTATTCTTTGGCATTAAATTCCGCCTTTGCTTGATACAGTCACAGTGACATCATAGGCCTGGAATATTCCAGATATTTTTAGTAATGATTTTAGAGGAACATAATGTAATTTTATCTAAGCTCTAATATTATACAGCATTTTCTGCTGTTATAAATAGCCATGTGAACATTGTCCTTTCAGTATGAAAACACAGTTCCTAAGATTATGTCACTGTACTGGTCTGGGACTATTTATTTATTGTGACACAATCATTCGTGGTCCTTGTTTTTATTAGGTAATTAGGGGGTGTTTTTATTCCCATAACTTGAGCACAGATTGTCTATTCTCCTCAGAGACTCTGTGCCAGCAGAAGCTTGTAAGGTCTAAATAATATGTTTGGCCATTTCCAGTCTCTCATGACTCACAATCCTCCCTGTGTGCTGGCTACACTCAGCCACTCGCTAATGTATGCACTATGGGAATCTAGTGATGCTAATCAAATGTGAAACCTCCCAGGCCTCTGTGGAGTGTGCATTTCATATTTTACAGCGATGGAAAAAAAATATATTGCTCTCTGTATATTTATGGTCAAGTATGAATAAAGTGCATAACATAAATTTTATTTTTAGTTGTACACTATGCCCAGGCACAGGTGCTTCCTTACTTTACTGGGTACAAGTGTTACGTAAAAGGAAGAATTGTTGAACCAACAATATGAAACCAAAAAAAGGAAAGGGAAGTATTTAATATACATGTCAGCACAGGGATATTAATACTTTCCTCATCTATGACAAGAAGCATATAAAAACGTCATTGCTGATTGTAGTTAGAAACAGTTATGATTTATAACCATATTATAGTTTTTTAGTCAAATGCTCAGTGGATTGGCTCACTTTACACTCTAATAAAAGTATTGTTTTGACAATGAGGGTTTCACATGAAGTGGTGACACACCATGCTGTCTCCTTCCTTCCTGGTTTTGACATTACTGAAATGTTCATTCAAGACCTTGAGTTACGAGTTACATCCTGTCCTCCTTGTTTTATTTTCTTCCTCACTAAAGTGCTACCAATGCGTTCAAAGGTTGTTCACCCTGTTATCCTCTAGCTTTAGAGAATCTTCTTTTAGGTGTATGATACAGAATACAATTAATCTTCATTTGAAATACCAAGTATATTAAACATTGACACTGATAGTGAAACATCATCTGTAATATGTGGTATTATACTTATACATATAATAGATATGTATTACATGGTTTCTTTATTTTGGTAATACAGTGGCTATAGAAAATGATCATACCTGTCTGAAAACCCATTAGGTGATTTTTTTTATTCTTCTTTGAAGAATTGTTTGAACTTGATAGACTGCTCTCTGCATCCAGCGATTTGCTCTCTGATTTAGGTCAGGGCTCTGACTTGGCCACTCAAGGTCATTAGTTTCCCGAACAACCCTCCTATAACATAATCCCTCAGAGTAGGTTTTGTGTTGTGTTGTATTTGGTTTTCACCTAATATAGTGCATGGCTTTCAATCCAGAAAAAGACTTTTGCCACATTAGATCTGCAGGGATTATTGACAAGCTCTAATGTGTAATATTTTTCTCCATTAATGAGGGTGGAAAAAGACAGGTTTAGTTTAATTTTCAGGGTCCAAAAGCTAAATATTTTAACTGTTTGATGTTGTAAATGTAAAATGCACTTGGAAACCTGTAAAAACCTAGTTCATATTTTTATGACATGAACACATAAATGTTGGAATTTACTGCGATGTTTCTCAGTTATAATATCATGACTTATGGTCATTATGAGAGGGCGTGAGGGCTTTTAACACAAGACCATACACTGAAATCATTATGTAGCTGTAAAATGAAAACAGTAGTCATATGATTACGGTGGGGTTTACCTGGTCATTATACCACAGTAATGATAAAGAAAGTATGTGGTTTGCATGCATTCCTGTATTGCAGTCCTGCAACTCGTTCCAAAAAAGTTGGGCCAGTAAAGCAGTAAAGCATTTTGTTTCTGAATCTGAATCTGAACTTAAAAGATGTTTTTAAACTGAGGATATTATTTTATTATTACATATTGTAATGTAATGTTATTTTACACTGTAGATGCAAATCTCTTCAATTCTTTGAGCAGCATTGTTTTTAAACATTTCAATAATGTATCTCATGTATTAGTTGAGAAAGATCAACAAAGATCAACAAATCCAGAAATACTCTGGCCATCTTTGCTCCTCAAAAACTCAGCCTCAGTGGCGCTTGTAACAAATCATAATTACAATAACCTATTGATATGTGTTTGAAATCACATCATTATTTAGATTATCTACACGTCCCAACTTTTATGGAATGCATTGCAGACCTGAAATGCAGGCATGAATGTTTTTTAACAAATGAAATGAAGTTGACCTGAAAAAAAGACATTACATATTATGGGTTCATACTGTCTACAATAAAACAACAGTCCAAGTAAATGTAAGGAGCAATGCATTTTTATTGCATTTTCATACTGTATCAGCATTTTCTGATTTGGGATCCAAATATTGGATTTAGAGCAACATTTAAATCTATCGATGCAACTCCACATGCATTTTGGATGGATTCTAGTGAACATTTAATGTATACCATGTCACATTTTGGCAGTAAAAGCAGAGTGCTAGTAATAAATGACAATGCTGATTGTCTCACCTTTATGACATGATTACCATAGTGTGAAACTTTGAAGTCACAACATAGTTACAGAGATCTGTTGTTATGCTATGATTAATGGTGACTTAGAAAATGAATGTTATGAGAAGCTGAGCTGGTTTCCTTTTTGAGATGAGTTCCTACCCCATTTTTGTAGAATACACTGTTCATCCATTTGGTGTAGGTCTTTTTCTGCACGGCCATGCGCTGCTCCTGCAGCTCCCGAATGCGTCCCTGCTCATACTCAGATAGATCATCCTGCTCCGCCATCTGTAAAAGCATAGCAAAATTCTTCTTTTAAAAAATACCCTATTTATTTGGACTCGTCTCAGTTGATCTTCACTGTTGCTGAACATGTATGTTTGTAAAATCCATTTAGTACTGATATCATGTCTTGTACTAACCTCTTTAGATGCATTTTGTCATGGTTACTGGTATTCTTTACTAAATATTCTTAATAGCCCTTATCTCTCTTATTCAGATGCCCGTTTTTATACCATATTAAACTCATCACATGATGAGCTTAATTATTAAACTTCACACAAACTGCAACTAGGCCTTAACCATAGAAACGTTTAGAATTACAAATATTAAACGTTTTCCACACAACTCTGGATTTTTATTAAGCAGGAATGAAAGGGTGAATGAATGACTTAATATTTTTGTCTAACACTAACTTGATACTTCATTGCTTGACTATATGAAGCACAATAAAATATTTGGCACTGTGTCATAGCTAAAAATAATAGAGGTCAACAAAATCAACCCTGGAATATATTTATGCATCCAGAAATGTAGGCTGCATGTATAGTCTAAACTTCTAAACATCTAGTATGTCCTAAAATACCACAGTTTACATTTTACACACCTCAATATATAGAACTGCTGTTTATAAATTAATTTGGTATTCATGCAATAATGCTGTAATAAGCAGAACATGCAATAGTAATTAATATACATATCTATAACCTATTTAACAAAATTTACATAGTGCTGGCTAGTTACAATGCAATAGTATTACAAACCTTTCAAGTCTTCTCCTAAGCTCTCAGCCTAAATACATGCTGATCCAAGATGTAGAGCTAGGCATGGTTTTGAGCAAGTACATTCTTTGTGGTTACTCAGTGAAGTAGTGATCTGAACTTTGAAGCCACACCAGGTAGTAGATTGACAGGAAGGGAAAGTATTTCTCACCTGACTGCTAAGAGAGAAGGGTTTAAAGGTTGGATTATATCTTCTGTTGCACTTCATAAGGAAATACACTATATGGACAAAAGTATTGAGACACACCACTTAATCATTGAATTTAGCTGTTTGATTCAGTCCCATTGCCACAAGTGTATAAAATCAAGCACCTAGCCATGCAGTCTGCCTTTAAAAATGTTTGCAAAAGCATGGGCCATGGTAAAAAGCTCACCTAATTTGAACCTGGCACTGTAATTTGCAATGAGTTAGTTCATGAACCATCTTCCATCATAAATATTCCACAATCAGCTATGAGTTCTATATTGAGCAGTGGAAACATTTATGATCTCAAAAAATTACCCAGGAGTCCCTGGGTAAAAACCTTTTAAAAGTCCCCAACACTCTGATGATTGTAGCGTTCCAAACCTCCTCTAGCATTAACATTAACACACAACCTGAGTACCAGGAAGTTCATGGCATGGGTTCATGGGTTCATGGCCTACCAACTGCATATGAGCCTTAATTCATCAAGCACAATGCCAAATGTGAGAAGGTGGGGTGTAAAGCATGACCACTGAACTGTGGAGCAGTACAAGGAGTGACAAATCCCTCTTCCTTATCTGGCAGTCTGATGGTTTGTGCCAGCTCTAAAGATTCATGGAGGAGAGGTAATGTCATTTTTCTGTTATTTTTTTACATAGCATTACTATTACTACAAACTTAGTTCTAACACAACATTTAAACCACCCAAGGAGGATTGGTCGCTTTTTGAATCTTGGTCCCGAGGTTTTTTCCTTACAACATTTAGGAAGTTTTCCTTGTCACTGTCACTGTAGGTTTGCTCAATTTGGGATTGGCATTTAAATAATGTAATATTGTAAAGCTGCTTTGAGACAATACACCATTGTACAAACCGGATTCCAAAAAAGTTGGGACACTAAACAAATTGTGAATAAAAACTGAATGCAATGATGTGGAGGTGC
>JAYJMA010094219.1:0-22811 GCA_036873895.1 Parotocinclus cabessadecuia
TGTAAGCGTTTATCAGTGATTAGTTCATTTATAATCACTGCCTTGTTTGTCAGCGATCTAATGTTAAGTAATCCTAGTTTAAGTTTAAGATTATTATTTTTATAGGGACTATCTGTGTTTATCCTAATAAGGTTATCAAAGCAAAGTTTTTAGGAGCATTTAAGCTTGGGGCAAATTCGAGTAACAGACACAGTTTTAATAGAGTTAGGTCTGTTAGACCATGCTTCACTGTAGGGTTGGTATTCTTGGGGTCATTTGTGGTGCCATCCTGTCGCCAAATGTCACGGGTGTGGTTGGCACCAAAGACCTCTATCTTAGTCTCATCACACCAGAGAACCTTGAACCAGTTTCAGAATCCTCTATGTGATCATGAGCAAACTGTAGATGAGCCTTGACATGGCGTTTTGAAAGTGAAAGGTACCTTACGGCCCGCCTGGAAAGGAGACCATTGCGGTGGAGTACGTTACTTATGGTATTGACTGAAACCAAAGTCCCCACTGCCATAAGTTCTTCCCGGAGCTCCCTCTTTGTTGTTTTGGGTGAGCCTTGACTATTCAGACAAGCATGGCCTCGGCACGGGAGGAAACTTTGAAAGGCTGTCCAGGCCAAGA
Source organism: Parotocinclus cabessadecuia (assembly GCA_036873895.1). NCBI lineage: Eukaryota > Metazoa > Chordata > Actinopteri > Siluriformes > Loricariidae > Parotocinclus > Parotocinclus cabessadecuia. Next base: position 612 of record JAYJMA010094219.1, read on the forward strand.
AAGGTTAACGGTAGTTCCATAAGCCTTCCTCTTCCAGATAATGCTCCCAACAGTTCAGACAGGTAGGCCCAGCTCCTTGGAAAGGGTTTTGTACCCCTTGCCAGCCTTGTGACCCTCCATGATTTTGTCTCTGATGGCCTTGGAATGCTCCTTAGTCCTTCCCATGTTGACCATGTATGTTCACAAGTTTGGGGAGGGGCTTAAATAGTCAGAAAAAGGTGGGAAAAACAGATAATTAATCCAACATGTTAATCTCATTGTTCTTTATGCCTCGTTTACGTCTTAATACTTGAGGGAACCAGACATAATTCTGGTGGTTTGAGGGGTTGAATAATAATTGACCCTGTGAAAAGTTTTCACAATTTTAAAAAACAATAAGCGAAGAAATAACATTCTTTTTTGCTGCAGTGCATTTCACCCATCCAGGCTGATCTACAGTCCAAATATCACAATGCCAATTTAACTCCTAATGTGTAAACTTGCAAAATTTGTGGGGGTTGAATACTACTTGAATGCACTGTGTATATATAAATGACTTGTTAAATGGTTCACACCTGTACTTTATATAATGTAAATATACCATGGAGGCCATTTGTGAAAATGCTCCTGTTTCAATTTATTGCACAATGTTTTTACTTACAAATCATATAACGTGCATTACAGTGTGTAATGTTAAACCTTTGAAAGAAAAGAATAACTGTGCTGTGGTATCTCTCTTTTTGACCACCTCGGAACTCCTTCTTAATGCATTTTAAATAGGAAAAATATGTCTGTTTTTATTGGTTGTTCAGTACTCTGCGTACTTGGTTTAACTTCTATAAGGTAAGTTCATGACTTGTTTCAGCCGACCCACGGATCACGATGCAGTACATTGTGATTCTCAATAGCTCTCTCAGTGGAATATGTTTGGCATGTTTTGCCATATTATCAAATTATGGATAAAAAATAATTTGGCAAATAAAGCTCTATAAGTATTAGGAAATGGGTTTCAATCAGTCAGACATCTAGCCATAGGCTCTTAGCAGAGTAGTCATGGTTGTACGTATTTCACACATTAAACAGCATCTCAGGACAGTATGGGTGAACAAACTAATAAATATTTATACAAGTAAGTGCAGTTTAACGACAATCCAATCAATGTCCCTTCAGTTTAATGGCTGTGATTTTAACAATTAAAATAAATGATCAGAGGAAATTTAAATTAATTATCATATCAATTTTTTCACTTGAATATGGGTGTTGCACAGTAAACAGCTTGGCTTATTGTGTATTTTAATGAAGTTAAGATATTATGCCAAACTGTTTTTTATTTTATTTGTATCTCTTTAATTTAATATTTATGAATATTGATTTTTCTCTGCAATAACTGCATACATGAGTAGAAACTACATTACATTCCAGTCTGTTTTGCGTGTGGATGCCTTTATTGCAAGGAATTCTTGCGAAATAGAAAGATTGTACTAGCTTAAAGTTTGTGTTTAAATTGTGATATTGCATTACCTGTTCTGGAAATAAGTGCTTCTTCGAGTGGACTCCTTCCTTCCTGGTTGTGTACAGCTATCGAGGGAAGTTTGTTTATGATGTTATGTATACTATTTTGGTTAATATGTGCTTGTTCTTTACATCGTCTTGTGTTTAATGGTTTGACGGTGATTTGTTGACTGTGAAGTGCAGTGGAAGAAAAATTCATCAGTGAGGACCCTGAGTGTTGTGTATTTCCTGGAGGGGAGTTATATATATTGTTATATATATATAAACAATCTATGGCTCAGGTGCTGTTACGTGGCATATTTTTTATATGTCTTTATATACATTTATATACGTCTCCATGTATGTTCACATAGATAAAGTTACCATAACTACCAAACTACTAAAAACCGGGCGTTCACAATAAAAAAAAAAAAAACTTTCAAAGATATACCACAAACTATGGATACAGAGTGAGTCAGATTACTGCTCACTGTTTGTGACATTTCTAATTAAATTATTTCCTGTAATGAAATTATTATGTTATAAATCAATTATTTATTGTGAATTTATTTCTGGGTTTTTGTATTGTTAAAAAAGATGTTCTATCATCTTTTATTCCATTGTTTGTCCTATTGTTTTAGTTTTTTGTTGTAGTATCGTTTCAGCAACTGTGTCGAAATACTTTAGGCGTTACTTGCTCATTTATGTATAATTTGCGCACAATGTTTTTCCAGAATTTCTAGCTAATGGTGACAGCAGTAATATGACATGGTTAGATGAACACAAGTCATCTAATGTCCAATCAACAACCATTTTGGCTAACACAGAATGTAGCATGGTAATGGTGCATGCCTATATATAGTTTCAGCTTATCAGCAATTTAACTTTGTGTTTAAACAAATACTAATATTGGTAATATCAATGATGTTTTGCTTTTTTTTTCATGTTATTTTTTCAAGGTTTTATATTTAGGCAGTGTCAAAAGCATGCCAAAAATAAAAATTGCCAAATGGTTAATGTGCTTTTTCATTCTCTCAGCACCAATGTGGTGATGAACTATTCAGAGATAGAGTCCAAAGTTCGAGAAGCCACCAATGATGATCCTTGGGGCCCCTCTTGTCAACTTATGGGTGAGATTGCTAAGTAAGTGCTGGATGCCAGGTAAAATAAGTAAAGGCTTAAGATCTCAGATATCTTGTTTTCACTGTAAATGTTTTATTTGTTGTCCCCTTTAATGTTTTGCATGGAGCAAATGGATTGTTTTATTTTAATGTTACATAATTAATCTGCATATTTTTCAGAGCTTAGGATATCTCTGATCTTGGTAATGAACATGATTATGTTCATTTGAAATATTGTTCTGAAGCTGGCTAATTGTTGGGTATTTTCCTCACAAAATTAAGATCCACGTTTATGTATGAGCAATTTCCTGAGGTGATGAACATGCTATGGGCCAGAATGCTGAAAGACAACAAAAAGAATTGGAGGAGAGTTTACAAGGTATATTGTCAAGCATTATTACCCATCTGTAAAAAAATACTATTGTCTATTCCATACGTGTAGGATTTTGTGATTTATTTCACACACACTTACACACACTAATGTTGTAATATATGCATAGATATGTGTGGTTTTATTTTTGTTCATTCACACATCTTTATTCTTCTCTAATCAGGCCTTGCTACTGTTGGCATACCTCATTAGAAACGGATCAGAACGAGTGGTCACAAGTGCCAGGGAACACATTTATGACCTGCGTTCGTTAGAAAATTATCATTTCGTAGGTGAGTTGGGTTTGATTTCAGACCATATTGTTGCAAATACATAACATTATGTTCCCATATGTAATTTACGGTTTTCTGTGAGAACATGGTTTGCAGTTGCAATGACAAGTTGCAGTATCACACACGTTTTAGTCACAGTTCAGCTCGTCAGGTTTTGTCCTTGCATGTTGAATCACCTGAACATAGATGCTGTACAAACATGGTGGCACGTCAGGTGCCAGTTCTTTTTCCTTTATCAAAAATATCAGATATTCGATTCATTGTGATGTTTTAGTTTTTGGGAGAAAAAAATAAGGCCATAAAGTTCTTTCCAGTTGTGTAAATAAAATAGACTTAATTGAAGGAACTTTGTATGAAGACAGATTTGTTTTTGGCTTGGTAGGAAAACTCCAACAGGGTTTCCAGCAGATCTAATAAAGATACATTTAGCCATTTCCTATAATACTTTTTACAGATGGTGACCTGTCTCCCATAAAAATATTAACTGGTCAGTTTTCAGGATTATTTGCATTATTCCCCATTTAATTCATAACATGTAACATTTTTCCAGATAATAAATAAATAAACAATAAAAGTGCAACTAGATTAAAGGGTTTTCTTTGTTTGTTTGACCAGATGAAAATGGGAAAGACCAGGGAATTAACGTCCGGCAAAAGGTCAAAGAAATGGTGGAGTTTGTCCAGGATGACGACAGGTTACGAGAAGAGAGGAAAAAAGCAAAGAAAACCAAGGACAAATACATCGGTGTTTCCTCAGACAGCATGGGAGGCTTCAAGCATTGTAAGTGTTGAGAAGAAGCAAATATAATGCCATAAATTATTTAAGAATATTCTTTGCAGCCAGTGTGGAGATAAACCTAAGATCAAATATCCTCTGCTGGCCTAGTGTTCTAGTGAGTTCATCATTTAGTCCCCCTGGGATTCTCTACACAGCATCGTCTCACAACTTCACAGTCAGCGTAACCCTGCATGATAGATTTTTTTACTTTATTTTTTATGTTAAAACAGACATGTAATTAGTCTTCAAACTTTCTAACATGTGTAAAGCCCATGCTCATGCTGCTGTAAAAATAAATATTTTTGTGCGAGAATTGCCCATATATGCTCTTAGATCTCTCTTATTAAATGATATGCATCCCTCCCCCCAATCCCCACCTTACTGTCATTAACTTTAGAAGTTACACATTACAGGATATCTTTGATTTCTTGGTGATTCCAACCCTTACAATTTTCACACTGCTTAGATTCATTAGTTTCTCCACAATTTGTCAGTTAACGATGCCACATCTAAAGTTATTTTATTCTCACAGGAACAGATTCCTACTGACAGATTAGAGTTTCAGGGGCAGGGATGCAGTGTAACATGGGAGGAGGTGGAGCTACTAAAACTGCCCAATCAGCCCATTGTTTTGTGTGTGTGCATGTGTGCGTGTGCATATATACAGTGGGTACGGAAAGTATTCAGACCCTTTTAAATTGATCACTCTTTGTTTCATTGCAGCCATTTGCTAAAAGAAAAAAGTTCATTTTATGTCACATTAATGTATCAACATCCCATCTTGACAGAAAAAAAACAGACATAGAATTTTTTGCAAATTTACTAAAACAGAAAAACTGAAATATCACATGATCATAAGTATTCAGACCCTTTGCTCAGTATTTAGTAGAAGCTCCTTTTGAGCTAGAGCAGCCATGAATCTTCTTGTGGATGATGCAGCAAGTTTTTCACATCTTGATTTGGGGATTCTCTGCCATTCTTCCTTGCAGATTTTTACTGTACTTGTCCGCATTCATCTTTCCTTCAATTACAACCAGTTATCCTGTCCCTGCAGCTGACATTCACCATCCAACCTGGCGGAACTGGAGAGGATCTGCAAGGAAGAATGGCAGAGAATGGCATTAAATTTAAATTTCAATTTACTTTTTTGAACAAATTTTATTAATATTTTAAATTAGTGATATACATTTTTTGACTGGTTAAAAATATCTCTGGTTAAAAATATCTCTTTGTCTGTCTGGACTTCAGACAACCTGTCAAACTATGATTTACGTAGAAACAATATGGGAAATTTTCCACCACAACTTTTGTACATTAAACAAAGTTAAAGTACTTACAAAATGTTATGGATTTCTGGCAAAATATTCTACAGCCCAAAAAATAGTACTGTTCTAAAAATGTATGCTCTGTATGCGCTTCCAGAAGAGTAGAAGCTGTTATAGCAGCAGGGGATCAACTGTATATTAGCACTCATGTAATTGGGTGGTCCTTTTTGACGTTGGTCTACAGCACACAATGTCTATTTTTCCTAAAAAGACCTTGAATACTGATTCATCTGACCACAATACATGTGTGTGATGGTCCATCCTAGATGCCTCAGAGTCCAGAGAAGTCGCTGCTACTTCTGGGGCATGATTAACATAAGGTTTATTTTTTTGCACAGTGAAGTTTTAAGTGGTATTTGTACCACTCCATACTAATGTGTTTGACAAAGGTTTGCCAAAGTAATCCCTTGTCTATGTGGTTATATAATCATCTGAATGCAGTAGTTGTGCACTTTGTGGTTTTACAAGAACAGATTGTAATATGTTTCTCTGCATAGTTTGTTAACCTCCTTTACTTTATTCTCTTATGGTCGGAACGCCCAAAGATTAGGCACTATTTAGGTGGTGGATGATCCTCAGTAATACATTGGCACTCACTGTGGTGGTGTTTTAGTGTGTTTTGAGCCAGTATGAGTGGATCTGTGCATTTTGCTAGACATCTACTGCATTGCTCCACATTATAAATGTAAACACAAAGATAGTGGCTCATTTGCACTTGCACAGTTTGTGCTAGTCACCCTCTAATCCTTCATCAGTGCTCACAGGATGCTACCCACAGTATGCTGGGGACTGGACTATTTTCAGTTCAGCAGTGACACCAAGGTGTTTAACAATTCCCACAGCACAGCTTTGTCTAATTCGCTCAACAAACAACACCACCACCACGTCAGTGGTCACATGTGACTGCAGTGTTCAGAATGATTCACCCCACAAATAATACCAAATCTGTGGTGGTTCTGGTCATTGTAAAATTTAATTGCCTGTTATCTAGACCATTCTGACATAGCTGATAGCTGAGGTGTTGGGATCAGTGGGCATGCACATGCAGCTTTCACAGTTTCATTGTCCACCATCAAGACACAGGTAGCACCTTCATTACACACCAGTGCCTCTGCCTTTGCTGTAAAGTGACACATTGCTCCAATTGCTGGTGAGATGACAGTCTGAAACACTTAGTAGTGATTCAAGTGACACTAACAGCTCAGTGAAATGTGCAGGTATTTCTGCGACTATCTATTATCTGTTTGCAGGGCTTCCAACTGGCTTTTTTAAGCAAGATATTGCTTATCCACACACAGCCATGGCCCTGCAGGATGGAAACACTTCCGTGGCCTGCCCAGTTGATAGATTTATTGCCAATCAAGCTCTCTTTTTAGTCTGTTCAGCAAACTGTTTGCAGGCTTTCTTGTGCATCATCTTTAGAATAGGCTTCATTCTGGGACAACAGTCATGCAAACAAATTTGATACAGTGTACAGCGTTTGGTCTGAGCATTGTCAGGCTGACCTCCCACGCCTTTAACCTTACAGCTTACAGCTCCCATATCTCTAGTTTGTCTAGCAAACCTCTGGATATGACACTGAGTACATGCACTCAGCTTCTTTGGTTGACCAGGGCACTGCCTTTTCTGAGTGGAACCTTTCCTTTTAAACCGCTGTATGGTTTTGGCCACTGTATTGCAGCTCACTTTCAGTGTGTTGGTAGCCATCATATAGCCTAGGCCATATTTATGTAGAGAAACATCTTAAGAGTTCTTTGCCATGAGGTGCCATGAAGAACTTCCATTGATCAGTTTAAGAGAGTGTAAGAGCGATAACACCAAATTTAACTCCCCACAGCATTTTCACTTAAGGGTATACTCTGTACATTTTAGACATGAATGGCTGTGGGCAAATATATAATAAAATAGTTTTAAAAAATTTGAGGGGTGTACTCATAAACAGATAATGTGTATTCCATAATGCTATGGGCTACAGTATGAATTTGAATAAAGCACCAAAATCATGCCAGGTTTTACAGAACTTGCAGTAATCTGGGAGTCTGGCATTTAACAGAATTACAAAAGTATCACAAAAGGCTTTAGGCAAATAAACGAATGTTATTTAATTAAATGCAAATATACACAAGTAAATAATATATTTTAGAGCTGTCTGCATTTGCCACATCTTTTTGCTATTTACATAAGGAGGGCATGCCATTGCAGATCAGGATCAGGATGGTAGTACAGAGCACATCAACATTGGCCTTGTTAATGTTAACCCAATTTCACAGGTGGCCAGCCTGGCATGAGTCACATTCCTGTAGAGTTTAATGATTTATGAGCCATCCACACCTGATGCAAGTGAACAAGAAAAGAGGTGACACCATTAGCACACTACAAGGTACATTTGCCACTCTACTTTAAAACTAACAAAACATAAAATATCATTGGTTCCTCTTTTACACACTTCAGAACAGTCTAGCACATTGTAAATGCAATCACAGAGATGCTTGCAGACACTATCTTACAGATCTAACCTGGTAGTTTACTTAAAAAAATATAGCTCTGTATTTTATAAAAACCTTTAGGTAAATTACCTAATTATATTATCCCCAGCTCAGAGATCCCTGATTCCCAACCCAGACTCAACCTGTGTGGGGTTTCCCTGTGTCTGCATGGTTTTATGCCAGGTGCTCCACTTTCCTTCAAACAATCCAAAGTCTTGCATTAAGTTGATGGGTAACTTTAAATTGGCCCTTGACTAGTAAAATATTCAGACCAGCCTATAAAGCACCAACAGGAATGCCAAGCAAAGTTCAAGACCACTAAAATTACCATAGTTTGAAATTCAGTAGGTCTACTTTACCATATCTACATACTTAAATGTATTGAACTTCTGCCATTGATATGTGATTGGTTGATTAGACATTTACTAGCATTTGAAAATGTATGCCTAATAACGTGGCTGCTGAGTTTATATAAATGCATACTGTGTTATTGACATTTATCCAGTAGCATGGTGTAACTAGTTTGTTCTTTATACCTGCAGCTATTTATTGTGTCATAATTCTACTAGGTGATCAAATTGGTCTGAATCCAACAGTCAAGGAATGCTGAACCATGCAGACAGGATAGTTTTTTACCGGTGCCACAAATTAAATGGAGGTACTGGTATGCACTGAACCGTGTGTTCTGCCTTGTCATAGAGATGTTCTACAAGATAAAGACATGGGGACTGTGATGGACAGAGAAGCAAGAAAAACCTTGCTGGAATAAAATGGATCAAATTGGATCAAATTACCATTCTTCCACAGGGTAAAAAGCTGTCATGACAGGATCAACAAGGTGAAGGTGTACAATTCTTAGGTAATGCCTACTAATCAAACATCTATCCACAGGTATCAGAGGACCCAAGGTGTGACAAGATATGTTCTCCACAGTATTACTCAACCTTCACCAGCATGAACTGTTGACATATGCCAACCCTTCCATGAACATGATGCAACAGAAACCTGGATTCATCTGACCAGGGACAGCTCAGTGGGTAGCATCCATCATCTAGTCGCCAAGAGACAATGTGCCTCCAAGGAACTCAAACTGGGGACTGATTTAAAATTGTGTTTTAAAATCTATTCTGTTACTTATTTTATTACTAACTTAAATATTAATATTGATTTAAATTGTATTACCTACTTCATTTTACTATTACATTAATATAGTTTTACCTTTATTTACCTAATTAACATCTAGGCCACCCATGGAGGATAGGTCCCTTTTTTAGTCTTGGACCTTGGGAAGGTTTCTTCGTTCTACTTTCAGTACTTCCGAGTTTTTCCTTGCCACTGTCACCCTAGGCTTGCTCAACTTCGGATTGGCCTTTTAAGATAATATAAGATTGTAAAGCTGCTTTGAGACAATGCTCCTTTGTATAAATAATGTTTTCCTTTATGGATAAATGTTACTTAAACTGTTTATTTATTGTTATAGCCCATCTGTACCAGCATTCAGGTGTTGGTGTCTTTCTTGACTGCCACCACTTGTTTTGTCGGTGTACATGTACATCGCACCATCAATATGTTGGATAGAAATTTGAAAACATAATTTTCCGGACACTAATTGGTAATGTCTGAGCTAGTGCAAAAAAAACCCTTTCTAGCATCTTAGATTGCCAGGTAGAACCCGATTACCAAGGGCTATTTAAAGCTTTATAAATAAATTCATTTGTAAATGCACAAATGTATTTCATTTTGCACAAGAATGCACTACTACATATGTACACACAGCTCTTTTCCATTCCATGCTTTTGTGCAACTGTATTTTGATTGTAGGAAGACTGAACTTCTACTGCAAATCTTAAAACAATCAGAAAAAATAGAACACAAATACATTCACTTGACTTTGAAAACCTTCTAAGCCTTCAGAGAAGGGGTAACAGGTGAATGTGAAATATTATATAAATATTTATTGGTTTTATATTATTATTTATTTTTATTAACAATATAATAATGTTATGATATGTGACTAAAGGACGCGAATGAGGAGCTGTGCGTTCCCTAAATGAGTCGTGACGCGACACTTTTATAGTAGAGCCTCCAGATGTACGATATAAACCGCCTACATTGGACGCTCTGTAATGGCGACTGGACCGACCACGAGCACACCGGGCATCTAAGATAATCTAGATAATGTGAAATGGCCACTTTTAAAAAAATCAGCCAAGGCTGCCTACTCAGTAACAGGCTGTTTTCTGGCAAAGGAGCAGAGGATTAACTTTATCTAAGCCTGGTCTGGTAAGTTTAGTGTTTAGCCATTTACTGTTTGGCTTACATGGCATCTTGCATACTTTGTATTGTATAACTGTATTAGATTCATTCTAATTACACTGGTCTACATTTGAAAAAATGTTTTCTGCTATTTTTGTTGATTTTACCCAAGGGAAAGGTGCTGATTCCAAATAAGATATCAAGGATAATTACAATTTCTGAAGTAGCGACATTTGATTATATGGAGAATGGTTCTCATGGATTCATAAATTAATTTCATATTTACCGCAGTAGGAATGAAAACTAATTTATTGCCATTGTGAAGCAACACAAAAAATCCTCCATTCGTCAGCTACATAATTATTACATCTCATTAACTCTAAGTTCTTTGATGTTGATGCAGTATACAAGCTCCTCGGCAATATGGAAATATTTCAGAAATACTTTCTCTCTGTTATCATACATAAATGTGGTAAAAGGTTCTTTTCCTTTCTAACTTTTAGTTTGCTATCTCGGGTTTTCAATACATGTCCTGCATACTTTATGTGGTGCCAAACATTTGTCCTGGCTTTTTATACAAAAGTCACATATATGTTTCCTTTGTTTGAGTGTAGTAAAACACCCACACATGTAACAGAATATACCAGGATCATTCCGGTTCCGTCCACAAACTATTCGGGTGTTAGATGACATATTCAACAAAAACAGCTTTAACACTGTTTAATTTAATGAAACTTCTAAACCTCTTGAACAACTGAAAGCTGCCGTTGGGAGCATTTTGCGGAAAAAATGCATGTGACACTATGTCTGTGTAAATAAGCCTAAATAATAATGTGGACTTGGCAACTGTGTTTTTTTCTCTAGTGGCTGCTTTTCTGAGACATTTTGGAGAATATTTTCTCTGTTCCGCATTCCAGGTTTTTGGTTATGTGGTCAACTTTTGTTATTTGTGAGCATGGATTAAGGTAAGTGTATGCAAATTATAAAGCAGTGTATGTGTGTGTGTAACTGCTTTACAAATGACTGGTACCTATCAACATACACTAGTTATACTAATAAATCTGATGCTAGTAATATTGGCAGAGAGTCTTTGAAGAGGTCCATTTTATACATAATTTACTCTCTTTTTGTATTTTATTGAGGTATTTATAAATAAGGTACAGTATGTGTGCATGTTCTGGGACAGGGTGGGATGTTTGATTGGGTGGCCAAAAGTATACACACTGCTCACCACTGCTATTATTCCGTATATACCATGCATAGATTATGCTTTAATGTAGCCAGTGCGGTTGAGGAGGCGCTTAAAATGGGGTCCTGTGGGAAGGAGCGTGGTGGCTAAAGCTAATGCAGGTGAGGCGTGCACGAAAAGCGTGGTGGTAGCGGTGGGAGTTTGAAGTGTGGCGACGCGAGTGCAGGAGTGCTCAGGGCGAAGTGACTGCAGGGTGTTAATGTAGTAACAGCCTGTGTTTGCGCTTGGTGTTGAGAATAAGAGTTTGGTTAAACTACGAACCCGCTTCTGCTTCGCCCAATATACAGAGGAGCTATTGCCAGGTATGTTTAACCCCTGTGTATTCCCTAAAACCCGTAAACACCAGGAATCTGATGTCATTTAAACTAAACGTTAGCGCTGATGCTGTTTTGGCCCTAGCTCGGGTTAAAGTCTCCACCAACCAATCTAATTCAGCGTCATGTTAACTCCATTGCGGTAAAGGCCTCGAGTAGTTTTTAGAGTATCTACTTGGGAGCTATGGGGAGAATGCCTGTTTTAAGATGCACTAAATAGGTTTTATTGTTATAATTGTATTTTGTGTGTTATTAGTGGTTTTAGACATGCTGCTGTCCTGTCCGTGAGTGAAGTTAGTCAACCCTGATGAGTATGGTATGTTTTCCCTTTATATTATGAGTCACCAATTTTGAATACATTCATTTGAGGTTATGGAATGAATGTAATGGTTATTTTGGGTTTTTTTTGTATTTTTATAAAGGGCCACAGCTTCAGTGGTTGCCAGCTGCTGTTTTCTATTTTATGGTGCTTGTTTTTTTCGAAATGCTACCATAACAAATCTTAAAGCTCTGCATCTTAAAGATAAGCTGCGCAAGGCTGTTAAGTGATTTATGGTTTTAAATTATTTTTTTTGGTTTAAGACTACCTGTAAGTATAGTCGTTTATAAAGTCTATTTAGATTTGAGCTATTGTTCATAAGCATTAATCGAGCTAAATTAGTAAATTTAGCGGTGGCAATAATTGAGACTGAGAATTACCCAATCATATTTTTAGGGTGCTGTGTTCACTTGGAGTGCGAATCGGAAATATTTGCAGGTGTAGTGGTTGGATAACTTTTAGAAACTATTCACACTGGTATTGCAGTTGTGTGGTTGACATTACTCAGCCTCATATCTTGGGCCATGTACAGGCAGCCTTTTTAATAGCTAACTTGTAATTATAAGTCTTATATACTTCATTTAGATTAAACTGACAGTGTTGTTATTTTTTTATTTTGTAATAAAGATTGTATTTTTTTGTACTGCAGTGTTGTTTCTGTCCATTTTCTTAGAGTTCCCCTTACCCTAAGTAAAGAACTAATTAAGGGGTGGCGTAGTCTGGTATGTATGAACTAGCGGTCGCTACAATTAATATGCAGAATGTAGTTGTAAAAAAGAGATTTGTAACTTCCTTAACAAATATGAGCACAAAAGTCCAACTGTATAATTCATATGTAAAGCTAATTTCCCATTTGCCCAAAGTCTGGATACTCTGTTGAAGATTTTATGTTCTCTTTTTCTGTTGTTAAATATTTACTCCATTATAATAGCAACTATTCAATAATTTAGAATTTGATTTGATTTGAAACAGTTGATAAAATAATATTTATTTTTTATTAGTGTTTACAGAAAATTAGTCCATGTTTGAGCATCCATTGCAAGATAATTTAACATTTTAATTAGTCTACTGCATAGTTTCCCATCAGAACCTTGTTGCCTATCATCAGCACCATGCTATTTAAGCCCTGCATATCCCTTCACTCTTTGTGATGTGTGCTAGTTCTTACCTAGTTTCTGAGCAATGGCTTCCACCTCTATGACTACCTGGATCTCCCCTAAAGTTACTGCTTTTGCACTGACTCCAGCTTCACCCTTCAGTATCTTTACCTCACTAACCTGATCTTTGGCCAGGAACTCTACATGCACTTGTCTCTGCTAAGGTTTACATTTCTGCTCTTTGCTGGTTGTAATTCAGATTCAGATTCAGAAAGACTTTATTCATCGACTAGGGGCAATTGAAGAAATAAATAAACTGTTGCTGTTAAAGCCAGCTTCTGTATTCATCACTGCTCTGTGAGTTTGCTACGATCCTTGACCGCTTTCACAAGCCATGGCAGAGCTTGTGGGATGCAAGTACAAACTCTCCAGTTTCTCTCCTCTGGTAGCAATGTTTTCAGCGATGCTTTATCAGGTGTTCCAGTCTGCATTCAGAAATGGTTAAGAAACCATTGTTTGGTAAAAGGCAAGTGATGAGTCAATGCACTATTACTTTTTTATTAGTTCAGCCATTCTAGTCAATACAGAAGCAGTGGAAGATACCAAGGTGTACAAAGGTGGATTATGTGCTGGAGTGGTAAGCAAATTGTTTTTTTTCTTGCTTTTAGTCATTTACAATCCGAGACATTCTGTATGCTGGCCATAATTCTCTCATATAATTCTCATACAATTGTGAAACCAATCTTATTTTAGGAACAGTGATGCCATAGGACCATGTTTGTCCTTCCTCTTATGGTAAGATTATCCATGATAATAAAGCTCACTCTTTGAGGTTAATCCAGCCCTCTAACTCCCCATTGTCAGACAGTTTTTTTGTTCCCTGGTGCAATAATATTCTCTGTTCTTGTATTGATTATTGCTTTTATCACATCACAACAGAGCAATACAAGACAGAGAAGAGTAAAAAGTACATCAGCATGAACACTTTTGTGTGCCGTCTTTAAATTTCATGTTTCCCAGTGGTTTACTAAATATTGTTAATGCTTCATTCAGAATTATACGTTCACCTTCACCTCTCTCCTCTGGGCCAATTTGTCCTCTTTCTGTTGATGTAAACTGTTTTCAAGAATGCTATTTCACAGCCACTTCTGCTGCAGCAACACAATACTTTTAAAAATACATTTTACTTCCACAAACTGTCCACAACTAAATGTAATTACGATGTGAGAGATTGTGAGCTCCTAGCTATTAAGCTAGTGTTAGAAGAATGAAGGCACTGGCTTGAGGGAGTCATGCATCTATTCTTGGTGTTTAACTGCCATAAGTACCTAGAATGTCCCAATGTTTTCCAAATGCCTCAACCCACATGAAGTGTGTTGGTCTCCCATCTTTGCACACTTCAAATTCACAGTCTCTCATCATCCTCAAGCATAACAGAGGATGTTCTCCTTAGGGTCCATGCACTTATATCAAGGATCCCCTTAAATTTGCAAGCCTTTTTGCCTACTACCTGCTTTCCTCAGTGCAGTACAGTGGGATTTTGAGAAAAAATCAATTACATCTCGATGGAATTTTATGGAATACCTGCTTGGCCCCAGCTTGTCCACCCAGCTTAAAAGTTCTGTCACATTTCTGGGATCACCTTATTACATGGACTCTCATCTAGCTGTGTACCAGGCACCACAATCCTCATGTCTCCTTCTTCGTAGAAGTGGATTTGTCTAAAGTGGGTGTAGGTGCTATTATTTTTCAGCACCAGGGAACACCACCATAACTCCATCTAGTAGCCTTTTATATCCACAAACTCTCCACAGCCAAGCATAATTGAGATGTATAAAATTGTGAACTCCTAGCTAGGTAGTACTAGAACTCCCACTTATGATAGGAGTGAGGAGTGGAAATGTTATTACAGAATATTTAAAATAATATCCTAGAGGATATTCTATCTAATACCTCCAACTAATGCAAGTGGTTGGTTTGTCCCTCAGTCTGATATCAGAATATCATCTGCGGTCAATACTTGCCCAGGGAGGAAATTACACAGAATTCTCTGATGCACTAAGGTTAGGGCTAGACCATACAATAGTATGACCATACCATTCCAGTGTGTACCCAGGTACTAGCTCACATTTGTAATGAATCTCCTTCCAGTGCACCTGCAGTAAAGCCTGGATTTCACTTTCTATCCATTTGTCTGTGCTGTTTTTTTATTTTAGACATGAAGATTTGTTGTTTATATGGCTAGTGGTGTACAAGTCTGTATCACACTATACACTTGTGTCACTACGTCTGGACAAAGCGATGTACAGTAATGCCTGGATCAACCCCTGCATGCTCTCCTCACTCAGGGTTCCTATGCACAGAGAAAGTCCCCTATCTTGAAGTAGTGGCTAAAACGTGCTTTAAATCTGGCGTTCTAAGAATTACAAGCATCCACAATGCCTGTGGTCTGAACACACAACAAAGAGAGCACAGCTCTAAGAATTATAAACAAAGAAATTCCTCTAGGCCAAAAGCGTCTCTTCAAACAGGAGAGTAGGAAGCTTCATTAGATTTTTATTGGGTCCTTCATGATTGATAATAAATTGAACACTGTCACATATACATTGTTACCCTTTTACGTACAACTGCTTACAAAAAAATAGGGGATATTTCAAAATAATTATGAAGAAATAAAAAGATGCATTTGAACAAGAACATCAGAAAAGCAAGAAACAAGTTAAAGAAAGTTGTTCTATGATGTAAATGAGCTGCAAAAACAACATATTTAATTGGTGAAAATGCACTATATAAAAGGCTAAAGGTTCTGAGGTATCCAAATATTCCCGGATTTTGAAATTGCATATCCTGAAATTACCCAACTCTTCCCAAATCTTGACGAGCCATAGCACATCTGGAAGCTGGTCAAACAAAGACAACAGTATCAACAGCACTTGGAACATCCCAAAGTGTGAGCAGCAGACTGTGGAATAACTTTCAAGATCAGTTTCTTGTATCCTATAGTGGTACCCTAACTCTTTTCATGGATGATAATGACTCACCCAGACAATTATCCAGATAACTGTTACTTTCCCACCCAGCCCTGATGCTGCCTCGCATTTTCCTGCCATTGTTTGCCTGCCAAGTGATGAGACATTATGAACATTACGTTCTTTCAGCAGTGAGTTTAACAAACTACAGCAAAGGCAAATTCCACTATTACATTAATAAGGTTTTTTTTTACTTCATGTTCAAATAATGTATTTTTTTATTTTTGTCTGAAATTACAGTCAGGAACATTACCTCACACAGACACTTTTTTCACATATGTTGCTTGTTAAATGGGTGCGGAGAAATATGCTTTCGCAGATCAAACATTTAACCCTTGTTTCATATTGTGAATATGGAGACAGATAACACAATGTTGTACATACAGTTGTAGAACAGAAAATAAATTAGAAAAACTTAACGATTTGAACTAACAATCTATTATTTATATGTATAAAACAGGTCTAATGACATCAATGAAGCACAGAACAAAAACATGACTTGGTGTGCTCTAAAAAATAAGACTTAGTACTTTGCAAGCAGAGTAAAAGCAAATTACACAGACTTTTTATAAAGCCTGGAGTTAGTCTCAGGTGTGAAAGTTCAGTATTCAGGAGGCTGATCTGGTGAGACATCACTGCCTGGAGGACTGTGATAATGAGAGTGTCACATGGCCCCTAGGGGGATTCTGGGAGTTGGAGTCTGGGGCAATATCAGAGACTACAGAGCCAGAGGGAGGCTTGCTTTTGTTTGAAAACAGAACTGAAGGTTGCCTGTTGGTATGGAAACTACTGATAAGGTGCCTGCTTTGCTGTGCAGGCTCATAGAGACAAAGAGACAACTTGCTTAAGACAGGCCACGGCTTTCTTCTCTGGTTAACATTTATGTGATGTGGATACAAATCATAATTCAGATCTGAGTTGAGGAAGTGACCTATAGATCCATAATATAGAACTACGGTCCTACACATAGCAGGTTAGAAATGGCCATAGTAGTGAAACCTCGTGCTAGTTTTTAAAAGTGAATTAGATAAGTTTAAGCCTATATGATGGATGTGTATGTTGCACATTCACATTTCTGAGTGCTTCAATGGTGTCAAGAAAGGTAAAGAACATGAACTAAACCTGAGATTAATCTTACTCCTTTGAAACAATGCATTGCTGGCCAGATGAAGTTTTTTTAATCTTTATCTCAAAAAATTGCATAATGCATGAAATTGTGTTTTAAAGTGTGATGAATGATTTGAAGCCATATAGCTCTCAAAATATAGCTATGGTATGTTGGAAGTTATAAATATTCCCAAGCCTGCTAAAATGTTTATGATTTTTTTCTATTGAGCAATTTCTGGATAGAGTACACGCTGTCTGCATTTTAAAGGGTGAATTTCCACCACAATTTAACATCCTGAGTGAGCCTTAATTCCCTATTTTAATAAAAAGGCACCAGGCCTCACAGCAAGAAGGTCTATATTCAATCCCCTGGTGGCGTAGCCTGGGTCATTCCTGTGTGGAATCTGCATGTCTTCCCTGTGTCTGCCTGGGTTTATCCATGTACTCCAGTTCCCTCCCACATGCCAAATACATAAGTGTTAGGTTAACTGATTACTCTGAATTGCCTTTGACTGTATATGACTGGTCTTGAGATAACCTTGTCTATGGATGTAACTTTGTGTGTGTGTCGTAAACAGTGATGTTAAATAAGCCAAATAAACAAACACTAATACAACTTTACTCAAACAGATGTCCAGAGAACCATTTGGAAGCATGACTGTTCTCCAACAAATGCAGACACTCAGTTGTGCAATCACTGACTTGTGCCACTGGGTGATGAGGCCTGACAATAGTAATCTTTTTATTGTAATATAATAAAAGATAAGAATACAGAAGTGCATTGAGCACCATTTAAAAGATTAGTATCAATAAGCAGTAACCTTCTTAGACAGATCTCTCTCAAGTTGTTAGAGAGTGTTGTACATGAGAGATTCTGGGAATCTTACAAAGCTTGAGGGAGCAGTCCCTATGCTTGAGAGTCATAGGGATGGCAGTCCATATTTAAAAACTGAAATTTAACCTGATGAGGGGCCATGTGGAACAAAGAAGATACTGGAAAACAACTTAGAAAATAATAACAAAAAAAAATAGTCTGTATATAATGTAAAAGAGTAAAAATAAATAGAAATCAGTATTAAATGAAAGTATGTCAGTTATAAGAACTAATTTAAATATTTTAATTCAATGCCAAAATGTAGTGTTGATGGTTTACTTGGCAGTATGGCTCTTTACTCTTTAATGCGCTTTAAGCATGAGTCAATAAATGAGAGAGTATGCTCAACCTAGCCGTGCTGAAGTTTTATTTTGAGCTCAATAGTTAGATCACGTAGTAATGTTATCCAGTAACAAATAAGTGTGTTCAAACCTCCTCTTATCCGGACAGATTCAAACTTTGCTCATTTATGGTCTTTGTGTGATGAATTGACTCTTATCAGCACTTGCTTGAACAACATACTAAGTGGTTTACTGCACTCACAAACCCACAAAACACCTGAGTCATAACAGCAGTAATTCCATACTCATTTGGACATTCACAGCTTCTGTCATATCCGTGTTTCTGTTTCTGTAAGGCTTTTCTTTCCATAATCACCAGAATCTTTTACATAGAAACAGTTTTTGCTGAAGCACTGGAAAACTCTAATAATGCACTTTTTATCTGAAATCGAATCACCGGAATGTTCTGCTGATTCTTTGATTGGTGTAAGTGCTCAGGGTGCCGGATTTCATGATTTTAAGGCCATTTTAATAAACTTATATTTCTTCAATATTTTGCTGAATATTATATTTTACATACTTAAATATTACATCACATATTATATTGTACATATATTTTTCAATTTATGATATGTCTTATGGCATGAGTTAATTGGGTAAATGAGTACTTTATCATTATTTGGCATACAATGGAATAACTTTTCCAAGGCTACAGAGCATATGGTATTACCCTACACTGTTAAATATTGTTTATATTAAAAAGGGAAAATAAAAATATTGTTGTATAAACTGTTTGCCTTTTAGAGAGTCCCCAAATAAAGAACCGTTTTTGTCCATTAAAATAGCTTTTTCTTGGTCATCTTGCTTTTTTCATTAAAACATCTGTTCTTTCTCATTCTGTGAGAGACACTACTAACTGTTTCAACAGCTAAGAAAAAAATTAAGTTAAGTTAGGTAAATTATGTAAATAAGAAATAGGAAGTCAGTAATTTGAGGAGACTGGCATTTGACGTCGCCAGTATAAGGGGGAAAATGCAACTCCTGAACTGGGAACTGCGCCTCTCCCACCTCTCTCTACCACTCTCCTACAGGTTTTTGAATGTTAGTTGTCCAGTTTCTTGAAATGGAGAACTGAAACCCAGGTTTTGGTTTTGTTTGTTTATTTGACAAATAAGACTCTTCAGAATCAATGCCCATTCAATGTCAGACACAAGCTTACATCAACACTGTGTTATATAGAAGCTAGTCTAATAAATATAAACAGGTCGGGGCAAATTTAGCATAATCAATTAGTCTTTGTACTGTGGATGAACCAGGGTAAACCCATGCAGATCAATTTGAGAGTTTTTTTAAATACTTTTTATTTTCATTGATACAAGCAACACAGGAAACAGACAAAAAGATTGTGACAGACAGGCAATATGGAAAACATATAACCAAGTTAAACAAGATGAATAAATCCATAATAAATAAATAAGATGAAAAGTAACAGACAGCAGTATAAAGGAAAAGGTGTTGTGCCTTACAGCAAGAAAAATGTGATAAAAATTCTACGCAGAGCTAACCCAAAGAAAGCTGCTGAACCAAACAACATTGCTGGTAGAGTGCTCAGGGAATGTGCAGACCAGCTGACAGATGTCTTCACTGACATCTTTAACGTCTCCCTGAACAGTGCCACCATCCCAACGTGTCTCAAGCAACCACCACCATAACTGTACCAAAGAAATCTTCAGTCTCCTGCCTCAATTACTACTGTCCTATTGCTCCTGAGAGACTTGTCATGAGGCACATCATGACCCTGTTACCGCCTTCATTAGACCCTCTGCACTTTGTGTACTGTCCCAACCACTCCCTTCATCTGGCACTCTTCTCCTGGACAAAAAGTACACCTCAAGCACCACCACACATAACACCTCCAGCACCACCTCACTGAGCACTCCCCCCCACCCCATCCCCAAAAGCGCTGTGTTCATTGCTGTTCACCTTGGAGATTCATGACTGTTGCAGGAAAGCACAGCTCGAATCACATAATCAAGTTCTTGCATCAGCAAGAACTATGAGTCAGCATACAGAAAGGAAGTTCAACGACTGGTGTCGAACCAACAACCTGTCTCTGAATGTAGCCAAGACCAAAGAGTTAGTTGTTGACTTCAGAAGGAAAAGGCTCTCCACTCTCTGTTCACTCTCCACTACACATTGACGGTTCCGAAGGCTGAGGAAGGTAAATCTTCCTCCTCCGATCCTCACCATATTTTACTGCGGAACCATTGAGAGTGTCCTGAGCAGCTTCACACACACACACACACCCGCACTCACCCCTTACAAAACTGTCCATACATCTACTGCTAATGTTAAACCAATTAAATAACATACTGCTGCTAATATTCAGATTTTAGTGTTTACAGTATCACAGTTGGCCGACATTTACACAAAGCCTGTTTTATAATAAAGTGTTAAATATGTCATGTAATTTAGTGAGTAATGGATTGAATGTGAAAAGTCAAAGAAAAGCACTTACTGGAGGATTACATTCCCGTTTTCTTTTTGGTTGGCTGTTATTAATAAACAGTTTAGAATCCACAGAGACTTTTTTCAGACTAAGAATGCAGTACTGTAGAAAAACATGATAAACACAGTGTGCTGAATTGTGAATCATGAATTCTGAATCGAGTTCCTGCTGGAATGAGTCACACAACTCGACTCTTACAAGTTTAAGTAAGTGCACCGACTGCAGAGCACATGAAAAGAGCCCAGACAATTTTTTTTAGTCAAAATGCATCAATAAACTATTTAGAAGAGTTTAGAAGACAAAGACAGTTGAGAACTGAGGTACCACTGTATGTGGATAACAGCAGGAGAACCACGAATTTATGTTACTTATAATGTTATGCTGACATTGTTAAAATAGTTAAATAATAACTAATAAATAAATAAGGAATAATGTAAATAATCTCCCACTACAGAAATATTTGAACAATTTTCTGGAATGAGGTACACTAGGACACTAGGACAAAGACTGCTTAACTAATACATCTTTCTTTGCCATTTAATAATGGCATTAAAAAGCAATCTAATGCTTTCTCCACACTTACGTTTTCACCATCTTAGTTAACACAGCCTATAGAGCCAAATTAATAATTGCCCATTATAATAAAATTTAATGTTGTGGCAGCATAACAATCAGAGTAAAGGAGAAACAATTCTGTGGAGCAGATACAAAAGATTCTTAAACAAACAGGCAAACTAAATACACTGGGTCTGAGGAGGGGAAATGAGCGACTTGTGAGCAAGATCAAAAGGTAAGGAATATGAAGGGCTCAAACTTGACACAGATTTGTGTGTGGGTTCACTAATTACAGAATATATAGCACTGATGAATGCTTGTCAGTAATTAACACTTGTTTGATAGTGTCATGGAAAAAATCTAATTTAACAGATGTAAAGGTCAGCTCAAATGCAAGTACATACAAGTAATTGTATGAAAATGGACGAAAAGGATTATAAGGTAAACCTGTATCTGTGCTTTGTTTGTGTAGGCGTGTAGGGGTGTGTGTGTGTGTGTGTGTGTGTGTGTGTGTGTGTGTGATAGCATATGCCAAGGTTGCAGCCATCTTGTCTGGAAGATGACTTGGTGGAACAAAAATGTTGACACTTCGCCTCTCTGCAAGGCTACATAGTGTAAAGATAAGTCCTGTATGCTTTAGAGTGCAGAGTGCACTGGGCTAAATGAGTGCAGTCAAGCTGAAGCAACAACCCTCAGTTGGTTAAATACTTATTATCCTAAATATAGGATAATATAATATATATACTTATTATCCTAAATAATCAGAAC